>JAUZSU010120051.1:0-18514 GCA_034780255.1 Parotocinclus maculicauda
CCCCGAAATTTAAATTTTACCCATGACTGGACGGTGTTACCCAGAGCCAGTCTGGTACCCAACATTGGGCATTACTCTGGTTTTTCGGAGGGTGTGTAAGGGTGCTGGAGTCACTCCTGATCCCATCGGAGGTAACCTGCCAAAAAAAACGGCCAGTTAACATGATAAATAGTCTAAATAAATAAATAAAAAATGGCCTGAAGAAGCAAAGAAGGAAAAAACTCTTTAAGCAGGAATAAAAAAAAGAAAGAAAAATCAGGGGTTGTATAAAGGTTCAAAAAGAAAAGCTTAAAAAAATTACGCAATGAGAAAAGGAAGGAGGAATTAAAACAAATAAAGACAAAAGATTGATAAAGAGATGAAAAGAAAACGTGGTTGAAGAGAATCTATAATGTAATACGAGAAAAAAAAGACGAAATGAAGAATTTTAGGAAATGAATAAAGTGAGATATGAAGGATTAAAAATCTAAGAAACAAAAGGAGATTTTAATAAAGAACGAAAGGTCACGGAATTTGTGCTTTTTTTTAAAAAGGGGTCCGAGATATTTGGTTAAAAGAAAGAAGACTGGTGAGTTTGTAAGAGTAAAATTCTCTGGACCAATGGTTAGAGAAGGAGGACAGGGGGGGATTAATTAGGGAAACTTACTGGAGAAAAAAAATCTGGATTTAAAGAAAGAAAAAATGGGAATTAAATAAAATTTGAATAGCTCGACACGTTTTTATAATATATAATGAATCCTTTATAAGTAATAAAGATCAAAGTTAACAAATACTTATATTTATAATATATTATAAAATATTTATAATATTATATGATAATATTATCATTAATTATTAGTAATTATTATTACTGGTATTCTTATTTTTCTTATTGCAATAGTTTGACTTTAGTATTAATATTAGTGTTTTATTTCTTATTATTATTTGCATTATAGTAGTTTTATGTACATTAATGACTAATATTATTGTTGTTATTATTAGTAGTTTTGGTGTTTTAATTATTGTTATTTTAATTTTATTTGTTTTTATTCTTACAATTTTTTCTTATTTCTTGTTATTATAATTGTTTTTTTTCTTTTAATTAGTAGTTTTATTTGCTATTATTATTATTATTATTATTATTATTATTAATAATAATAATAATAATAATAATAGTAGTAGTGTTTTATTATTGTTATAATTATTATTATTTTATTTCTGCTACTTTGTTGCCTTTTTCATTATTAAAATTATTAATAGTATTATTATTTTATTTCTACTTTATTTTGCTTTTTTTTTTTTTATTATTATTATTATGTTTCTACTTTATTTTGCTTTTTCTTTTTTTATTATTATTTTATTTCTACTTTATATTGCTTTTTCTTTTTATTATTATTTAATTTCTGCTTCTTCATATAGCTATTTTTGTTATTATTGTTACTGGAATTAATAATAATAATAATAATAATAATAATAATAAAATCGCTTACGTTCGTTGCGTTTATCCGGGTTTGGCACCAGAAGAAGGAAAAATCCTTTGCATTAATACGATATGGGAATTTAATCCTGATTTTATCCTGAATTAATTTCCCGTTTAAACAAAAGTGAATCTGTGTGGAACCGAAGCGCGGCCTGTCTTAACCCACAGCCCGTCCTAATTAAACACAAATGTCGCTTAATTAGTTTCATGCTTTCTTACAAAACCAGTTTTACAGACTGTCACGTTGATTTTCCAAAAACAACACAAATAACACAGATGAACGCTTTCATCCGCGACCAAATAACAAATCCTGCTCGCTTTTATATCGAGCCGATCGTCATGACCTCATTCTATATCCCTCCTATGCTGCCGCCTCGAACACGAACACACACCGAGCACCTGGAAACACACACACACACACACACACACACACACACACACACACACACACACAGGGACAGGGTCTACGGGTGTCATGGCAAACCTGGGTCTTCAGAAACTCCTGGTTCCAGAACCTCAAAACAGAGGGAAACCTTTCAAATGTGACTCTGAGCAGGAGCCAAAAGTCTGAGACCCCCTTATAGGGTGATGGTGGAGAGCGATTCATATTTGGAGCAGGATAAACGACCCTGAAGGCACGTCGGGACGAAGACGAGGACTCTCTGATTACACCTTTAATATTAAAACGTGGAGCTCGAGGTCATGAGGTTGTTGCTTCCTCGTTTGCGCCCCAAATCTGACTTTGAAATGAAATTCCTCTCGTTAGGAAAGAGTTTAATCCTCATCAAGATGAACGGGTACCATAACCGGCGGAGGCGCTCGCCTACGAACTTCAAAGCTGGAGAAAGTGGATCCTCGGCGTTGGTCGCCGCCGTTGCCGTGTTCCTCCTGATTATTTTTTACCTCGGAGGAGTTTTGAGGCCTCGTTTTTAGGCTCATTAGTCGTTCGTCCTCGCGCTGATTATCTTAGCTCCGGGTAAACCGGATCGCTTTCCCGCCGGTTAATAACGTGCCGCGTCCCGGGCCGGCCCGGTCGACCCCGACTCGGATTCCGGTTTGAAACGTTACCCCGTTTGCACGTGAACCCGCCAGCGTGATTACACACAGGGGTATTGTGTATCCGTGGGGGGGGGGGGTGTTCACTTTGCCTTCACTTTGCCTTCACTTATTAATCTCAAAATATTCGTCGACCGCCGGTGATTATTTCACCGTGTGACCCCTAGGGGCGGTCATTAAGCAGGTTAAACCAACCGGAGCTGCTGAACGAGGAAACAAGTGTGTTTTACACTCACGTACAACCAGGAGGAGCAGGAGGAGGAGGAGGAGGCCTCAACTCTGAGAAGTCGTTCCTCTGACCCCAAATGTTCGTACCTGGAGTCCTAAAGGCTGTGAGAAGCCTGGCCTCCTGCCTCCAACATGATGATTTTAAAATATCTTCTCTAAAGCAGGGCTCGGAAACCAAAAATAATCCTCATTAAACCCTGAGCTTCCACAGGAGAGGATCTAGAACCCTGGAGGATTTACAGATTTTAGATCGGTTCAGATTAGGGTCTGATCTTGATATCTAGGAGACGAGAAAGAGCGTCAGGGTTTCTGAGAGAAATTCGTTTGATCTGCAGACAGGTTAAGGTTTATCTTTTTTATAAACTACAAATCTCTAAAAGCTCTTTCTTATTTTTATTTTATTATTTTAAAAGGTAACTACAGCATTAAAGGTAATCTAATCTCCGAAACGGAAGCTGATTTGGTAATTTAGCTCACAATGCATCATGGGAACTGTAGTTATTTTATTGTTATCTCATAAACGCTTCATCCTTTATCTAATAGTTTGCAATTAATATTAATGTTTTATTTCTTATTATAATTATTTTCATTATAGTAGTTTATTGTATAATATTAATTATTAATATAATTGTTGTTGGTATTTCGGTAGTTTTGGTGTTTAAATTATTGTTATTATCATTTTATTTGTTCTTGGTTTCTTTTTCTGCTTATTGTTACCATATGTTCTTATTTTATGTTATTATTATTGAATTTTTTATTGTTAGTAGTAGTTTTATTTGCCTTAATTATTAATATTATAATTAATAGTGGTAGTATGTTGTTTTTTTTTGTTATTGTTGTTTTAATTTCTGCTTCTTCTTGCTTTTTTCTTTTATTATTTTTATTTTGTTTTTTGTTTATATTGCTTATTGGTATTATTTATTTCTGTTTCTTAATATAGCTTTTTTTCTTTTTATTATTATTATTATTTTATTTTTTGTTTTTTCTTCATATTGCTTAATATTGTTTTTTTATTTTATTTTAATTATTATTATTTTATTCAGTTTTTTCTTCCTATTGCTATTATCATTATTATTTCATTTCTGCTTCTACGTATTGCTTTTCCCTTTTTATTATTCAGTGATTTAACTCACAATGCATTGTGGGAACTGTAGTGTTTTCATTTTTTTACATCCTAAACGCTTTATCTTTTATTATTTAACGTTATTTTATTTCTGCTTTTTCCTTAATTTTTTTTTTTTTTTTTTAATTTAATTTTTATTTTATTTCTGCTTTTTCCTTCGTATTGCTGTTTTTCTTTTTATTATTATTTTTATTATTATTTTATTTCTGCTTTTTCCTTTATATTGCTGTTTTTTTATTTTTATTATTATTATTTTATTTCTGCTTTTTCTTTTATATTGTTATTTTTTTATTATTATTATTATTATTTTATTTCTGCTTTTTCCTTCATATTGCTGTTTTTTCTTTTTATTATTATTTTTTTTATTATTATTACTGCTTTTTCCTTCAAATTAATTAGTTATGATATAATTGAATGATGTTTAAAGCAACAGGAGCTCAAAACCGACCGTTCTGAATAGTGCTGAGTTACACCCTGGTGATTTCAGGCCCCCGGGGGCGGTGTGGGGCGGTGTGGGGCGGTGTGGGGCGGTGTGGGTCGGTGTGGGGCGGTGTGGGGCGGTGTGGGGCGGTGTGGGGCGGTAGTTAGGGGTGTAATATCATATTTAGGTATTTTAGTTGAGAAATACGGTACATTATTGGGATTCACTATGTTTCAGAGTCTCTGGTCCGTTGTGAAACTTCATCTCGCTCTCGGGCTGTTTTATGGCGTGACTCATCTCTCACCTCTGATTTATTGCTCCATTTCCCCCCACGGTTGAGAAACGTCTTTTTTCATTATTTTTTTATTTTACTCCAAAGCCAAAATTCCTAAATAAACACAACCCGAGTTCAAGCGGCCGCACATGCTCAGGACGGCGTCATCAAATAAACTTAACACGCCAATAATTGTTTACACGTAACGAGTCGGGTCGTGTTTACACTCGCGCCCTGTTAGGATCCAGAAGTGCGACCGCGTGCTACCGCTAAAGGTCCCGGGCCTGATGAAAAATGCTTTTGAGATGCATTAGGATGTCGCTCGAGTGTCGGGAGGATTAGCAGGCAGCTGCCTTTGTTGACACTGACGCCACCGGTCGTGGCCGGACCTGATAAATGAGGCTGACGCTGTCTTACATCAAACACCGTCCAATACGACCAAGATATACACGTCAAAACGTCCGAGGAGTAACAATAACACGCTCTATAAAGCAACGTAGGGACAGAGGTTTCGTTTAAAAAGTGCAAACCACGACAGAATTCACAGGTGAAGGTCCGGACCCCATATCGGGCGAGTTATTACCCCGGGCACCATTACCTGGCGACTCAGATTTTGTTTTACTATTCGGCATCTTTGCAATTTTAATTCATAACACCAGTCCCAACTGAGCAAGCCCAGGGCGGCAGTGGCAAGGAAAATCCCTCAAGGTTATAAGGAAGAAACCTTGGAAAAACCAAGAGTTAAAAAGGGACCTGGTTTTGTTTGGGTGGTTTGGTTAAAATGTTGAGAATTAAACGGATTTATCTGGTCAAATACGTCTATAATTATATATATATTTTTTTTTAAGAAAGAAAAGGTGTAAATATTAACCAATAAATAAAATATCGGATACAATAAGGGTAAAATATATTGTTATATTGCCTGTGTACCTGACCTGCCACATATTGGTAAAGAAAACGGGACTCATTGGGGCGGGCCAGGTATTTTTTTTTATTAATTAATTTTTTTTTTTAAGTAACACTTGTAAAGGTTTTCAAGGCAAAAACTAAGAAGATTCAGAAAGTTCATAATGTTTTTAAATGTAATTCTCCAACAATACTTAAAGTTCTAATTCTAGTTTTATTAGACTGTATCAGATACTAAAAGCTGATTTGGTGATTTAGCTCACAATGCATCATGGGAACTGTAGTTAAAAAAAATAGATGTATTTTTACATCATAAACGCTTCATCCTTTATCTAATAGTTTGCGTTTAGTATTAATATTAGTATTTTATTTCTTATAATAATTATTTGCATTATAGTAGTTTTATGTACATTAATTATTAATATTATTGTTGTTATTAGTAGTTTTGGTGTTTTAATTATTGTTATTATAATTTTATTTGTTTATGTTGCTTTTTCTTATTATTCTTACCATTTTTTTCTTATTTTTCTTTATTAATATTATTATTATTAGTAATAGTATGTTTGTTACTGTTGTTTTAAGAATTAATTTATTTCTACAATTTATTATTTCTGCTTTTCCTTCATATTGCTTTTTTTTCTTTTTATTATTGTAATTATTATTATATTATAATTTTATTTTTGTTTTGTTTTGTTTTTACTTTATATTGTTGTTTTTCATTTTATTATTATTATAATTTTATTATTATAATTTTATTATTATTATATTATTATTATTATTATTATTATTTTATTTCTGCTTGTTTCTTCATTTTGTTGTTTTTTTCTTTTTATTATTATTTTATTTCGGTTTTTTCCTTCATATTGTTGTTTTTTTTAATTGTTATTTTTATTATTATTTTTATTATTATTATTATTATTATTATTATTATTATTATTATTATTATTGATTTATTTATGTTCTGTGGGGGACAGGAAAGCAGAGTAGAGGAGAAGACTGTCTGCCGTTATGCAAAAAACAATGGGACGATTTAATCTTACGAGGATAACTTTATTTATTTTTATTTTTATGACCTTCACTTAAAATTCTTCTGATCTTTTGAGCTGAACTTTTTTCTTCTTCGTTTCCTCGTTTACAGAAGAACATTTAGAACGTGGTATGAGGTGTTCTGGAGAAAAGAGGGGAGGAAATGGAAGATCACGTTATTTTTTAAAACCTTTTCTAAAGAACGAAAATAAAATCTATAAAATATTTAGAACGATATTTAGATGAATCCAAAACCCTTGGACTTTTCTTCTTCAGAAGCAGTAGATGTTCCTGTGAATGCTGGTGTCTAGTCTCGTCTCAGTCCTGTCTCGTCTCCGTTTCATTCACGCTTAGTCCCGTCTCGTCTCCGTCTCAGTCACGCTCAGTCTCCGTCTTAGTCCCATCTCGTCTCCGTCTCAGTCCCGTCTCATTCACGCTCAGTCCCGTCTCCATCTCGTCTCAGTTCCGTCTCTGTCTCAGTCACGCTCAGTCTCCGTCTCACTCCAGTCTCAGTCCCATCTTGTCTCCGTCTTTGTCGCGCTCAGTCCTGTCTCAGTCCCGTCTCCATCTCAGTCACGCTCAGTTCCATCTCAGTCCCGTCTCGTCTCAGTCACGCTCAGTCTCGTCTCAGTCCCGTCTCCGTCTCAGTCACGCTCAGTCTCGTCTCAGTCCCGTCTCCGTCTCAGTCACGCTCAGTCTCGTCTCAGTCCCGTCTCGTCTCAGTCTCGGGGTAAGATGTTTTATTTTGGAGTCCGATTCGTTTGTCTCGAGGTCACGTTAATCACAAACTGAGCTTTTTTTCTATCATTATTTAATATATTTAATTTAAACAGTTTGACCTTTGAGATTAGAATTGTGCATTTTTACCTTTTCCTCCTGCTTTATTTTGTTTATTTATCGTTTATAATAAATTATGTGATAATATTTTCGCTTTCACATTTGACTAATAAAAATACAGGGCGAGTCAAAAGTCGCAGGACACCCCTTTATTTCATAAATAAAATGACGTCTCTAAATACCCCGGTACGTAATGGATAAGGGGGCGTGTTTGTTAGGTTACATCCGGGACGTGGCCGCCATCTTGAAAGCCGCCATATTGGATCAATTCTTTCAATCTGAAAGTGGTCGTGTGGGATGTCAAAGAGGATCAGAATTGGATCGGAAATCGATCGGTGAGATCAGATTTGCAAAATCTCGTATGATTCAAAAGTTATTTTGTAACGTTTGTTCTTCATCACACGTAACTGAAACTGGAACTAAATATAAAAATCATGGAATATGAGAGGTCTGGTTGGGACCTAGGGGTTGTCCTGGTTCCCCAGTACGAATCGTTTGCAGCAAAGTAAGGCCGAATCGCTTGACGGTGTGGAATCGCGTCCAGTTGCTTAAGACCTTTCACATCTTGAGGGTCTGTGGAAAAAACGTCGTGGATGTTAACATTTCTCAGATTCGTCCCGCGTTCGCTCGCTCTCAGAACTCGGAGCCTATTATAAATATTTAAGGGAAACTGTTGACATAAAGATAACACTGACAAATTGAGCTGCGTGCGGGAAGGAAGGATCTGAAAAACCCGTATGAAGCCCAGAGACCCGCGGCTCGGATCTGGTCAGTCCATGTTTACTCGTCCCTGGCGTTCGTCAGGGGGACGGCGTCCGTCCTTTCGTTCTAATCTCATCACGGCGTTTCTGGACGGCCCGGGAAACGATAGCGCTTGTGCCTAAAAGCTTGGACGTGGAGTTTGGGGAATTCTCGGTCCGACGTGACGCAAATGCAGCTGGTTTTGTCGATAGCACATGGTACATTAGGTCATAGTGGTGCCGGTGTTTACGACTCGGTGCACTGGGAGGAACAAAATATCGCTCTTGATAGTGGCTAGGACAGATCTTTTTTTGACCGAGAGCCACCAATGGGGTAGCGCTTAGTCATCCAAACATCGACTCTCTCCCAGCGTTGAGTAATAACTCGGTAAACTGGTGTTGTGTGGCCTGGCCTGCCTTAGTAGCAGAATCGTTTTTGTTGACGTTTTGTGATGTCATCACGTTTACACGAGTCGCTGGCACCGGGAGGAGACGCAAGAGCAAGTGTACGAGGAGTGGGATAAATCACAAGACGTAACGACTCATTCTCAACTTTTTTTTTTTTTTCCCCCAAACTGCCCCAGTTCACAAAAATTCAAATTTATTTCTATAGCCCTTTTTATAACGGAGTATTGTCTCAAAGTAGCTTTATAATCTTATATGATCTTAAAATCCCAAATGGGGCAAACCTAGGGCGACAGTGGCAAGGAAAAACCCTAGAGAGTAACCTTGGGAGGAACCAGGACCCAAAAAGGGACCCGACCTGCATGAGTGGCCCAGATGTTAATTAAATAAATACTTAAAAGTTTATTAAAGTAATAGTAAAATTAAGTAAATAATATAATTTAAATCAATAATAATATTTAAGTTAGTAATAAAATAGATTTTAAAACCAGTCCTCAGTAAGAGGTCCTTGGAGGCACATTGTCTCTTGGTGGCTAAATGACTAAATGAGGGAGTTACGCTCACTGGTGGGACTGGTTTCTGTTGATGGAGACCAGTAGAGTGATGGAGCTGGAGGAACATCTAAGTGTGTGGAACTGGAACTGTAACATCAGCTCAGAGAGAAAAGAGAATATGTGGTTACTTATGGGTTAGGAGCACAGAGTCTATTAACAATTACTGCCATGTACAGCATGAAACTCCGGCAGCACTGCTATTGCAGCATAGCTATAAATCTAACCAAAATCCTGCGTAAATAAGAACGTTTTTAGATCAGACTTAAAAATTTGAAGAGAGTCTGATTTTTAACTAAAGTAGGAAGTTTATTTCATAGCTGGGGGGTAAGAATGAAAAAGCTTTTTAAATTCTAGCTACTAGAATCCGGTGCTTCCTTTCCCCAGAGGTCACCCAAATGCATGCACAGGCCGGGGTCGTCCAGGTCGCCCTGTTTGGGATTCGGACCCCTCTCGGTCCTGTCCAAGATGAGCACAGGCAAAAACGGGGATATAAAAGGTCTAAAAGAGGCTGCTCTGCAAATTTGGGTTGGGTTGGGTGTCTTTCTCAAGGCCCCAACAGTGGCAGCGCCCAGACGTGGGCTTTGAACCCAGAACCTTCTAGTCCAAAGTACAGCACCTTTTAAGGTACGCCACCACAGTCCCAAATCACCGAAAGAGGACGGACGTTAAGAGGAGACACAATAGATGAGACAGAAGAAATGGACCATGTAGGACTTCCGTTGGGACTCACCGCCCTCCCAAAGGTGCGACACCCACCGAACCTGGCTCCCCACAAACGTTTGGGTCCTTGAAGATGCCTTGAAGATGGAACAAAGCAGGCCGTGTAGGACTGACCGTCTAATTGTGGGGCTTCAGGTTACAAATGTTAATTTCCATATGGGTGTCCACATACATTTGGTCATGCAGTAGCCCTGAGATAAAGCACACGTCTATACGGGAAGCCAAACGTGGCAAAATCAGGCTCCTGTCAGAGGGCCAACACTGCACAGACTCGGAGATGCTGTGACCCGGTGTGTGTTTGCACTCCTGATGGATCACTCGGGTGTGTTAGAAGGGAACGGCGTCGCTGAGATTATAGCTGCGTTTAGATTTTACCGCTCTAATGGACGATACCAGTCACTTAGATCTGTCTCTGTTTAGCCTACCATTCGTCTCTCCTGTACTCCTTATCCCTGCACGTCCTTTCTGAAATGCCGGACCACCGTAGGACCATCACAAGATCAACACCGTGGAGAGAAGTCAAAATTTGGTCTGCAGCCTCTTTTCGATATTTTTTGCATGACCCTTAGATCTTTCCCCATTTTTGCCCATGTTCAGGTTAGTCAGGCTCGTGAGCGGTCCAGGGCATGCCAGGGGGCGTCCTGTCGCAGTGCTAGAGGATCTCCCGTCTTGCGTAACTCCAAATGCAGGCTGAATTGTCAAAGGTCCATCAAGTAGATAAAAAAATAATCCAATAAAAAATGACACGACAATATTATACGTGGTTATTTATGTTCCGGGTTTCTTTGATATGGAGCTCAGAACGTGAGCTCTGGTGCCCACTGGGCTGGGAAGTGGTATGAAACCGTCTCTGAAGAGTTTAGAACCCATTAGTCCACAGCCAGACAGATTGTGTACAAAATGGAGGACATTCGAAAGCACTCTCGGCTCCGTAGTCGTTTTTGTATCTTCTGCTCTCACCCGGACAGGTCTCCTAATCGCCGGCACCTCCTGCTCGTCCCGAAGGGAGCGGGGACTCCTACGGGCGGACTCCCTGGACCGACCTCACCTCCTTGTCGGTGGCTCGGCGTTCCCCAGGCCTGGTAGGCGCTCCGAACAGCCACGGGGCCCTTTCTCAGAGCGTCGGGCTCCTACTGGTCGACTCAGAGGGACGACGGCTGCCTGGTGCCCTGCACGGTGGCTCGACTTTCCCCGAGGCCAGGTTGGTGCCCCTATTGGCCACGAGGTCCTTGGACCAGGTTTGAGTCCCTCACCGGGACGGTTTGCTGGACTTGGGTTTCCTTTGTTTTGTTTTTATTATTGTTTTCTGCCTTTTGTCTTCATTTAACGTCATTTAATATTTTAATAAATATTCCTTTGTTGTCTAAGTTGGTAGTCTGTCTGTGGTTGTTGCATCTTGGGGAATCTCGTGGTTATCCTGGGGAGTCCGGGGATTGTTTGACGAGATCCCCAGGACCCCCCGTAACAGAGAAAGCTATGGCTCCAGAAAATAAGGGTTAGCGAACCGGACGGTTTTTGGAAAAAAAGGAACAAGCCAAAAACTGGACCATAATCCCGTCAAACCACCAACATCCCAGAGCTGATAGACTCTGATTCCTCCTTCATTTAATACTCTGATTATCTGACAGATCTTTTACTCGGACCAGAACCAAACTTGGAGCGGGACGGGTAACTGCTCTGCCTCTCCTAACAAACTCCAGTCCACTTTATTGAGAATTATTGTCCAATTAAATTCATATGGCTGAATCGTTTAAGGGAACGAGCTTGAACAGACTCCAAGCCTGTTTCACATGCGTCGAAACCGAATTTTTATTGGCGCCCACTTGCCCGTAAAACATCTGCGTAGTTCACAGCTTGCAGAATAAACAAAATGTGGGAAGCTCTCCCGAAAGCATCTTTGTGTTTGGACTTATTCTTGGCTTGCTGCTTTTATTTTTATATAAAGACTTTCATCGGGACGTTGTTTAATAACGGCAGACTCTTATTCTCTCTTATAAAGTGACATTAATTAACTCTTACAGGGCTGCTGAGCAAGGCCGATAAATAACGAAGCGCAAATTCTTCCTTACCGTACGGTAAAAAGGATGGTTCTTTGATTTTACTCCGTTTTTCTGAAAAAAAAACAAGCTTTTTGGTTTAGATTTTACGAATCAAATCAGAAATCTTGCACCGGAACGATAAGACTTTAAAGTTTATTTACGATGTTTAAGGTTCAGCACGTGCATTTTCATTTAGTTCTGGTGCAGTTTTTTGGACAAACGACTCTGATCCGGATTAAAAATCAGGATTTAATGCATTGCTGAAGATTTCCATGTTTAGCTGTGAGAGATTTGACTGCTTTTAGTGCAAAATATTTGAGGTATTTTGCATATTTTGGTCTGAAAACGGTTTGATCCTGTCGTTACTGGGGAGGATTGAGGTCATTTGAACGTTTTTTGTTTGGTTTTTTTGCATCGTTGAACGTCGTTACATTCAAAGTTTTACTTTTTTACTTTACGTGCACTTCCTGGCCTGTTCTTTAACGCTTTTACTTCAGTAAGAACCGTAAATAGTACTTTAACTTTAACTTTTGAAGGAAATCCCTTCCGCACTTCTGCCACCTCCGACTTTATGTAACCCAGGACGAAACGAAACGCTCCCCAAAACATCAAGAAACGACCCTGAACACACAGCCAGGCACGTTTATTAACAAACATGACATCGGTAAACAAGAGGAACGAAGTAACGAGCATAAACAAGTCAACCTTGTGCAATGGCCAGCGGGAGTCCGGAGGGTTCAGCCAAGCGTTTCGTGCCCCCCCTCCTCGGGATCAGCCGCCCCGACGGCCCACGAAGAAGCTCTAGAGAACAGATCGAGACTAAATGGAGCAGTTTTATTGGCATCCTGGATCCTGGATCCTGGGAGGCCACATTATTAGGGACGGTCATCGGGGCTAGACTGACCTGTATCACAAAAACGAAATCCTTGTGTGGTGCAACGTGTCGGGAAGATAAACATCCGGCGAAAGGGGATCCTGGGGACGTAAACAACGAAAAGGAGCATGTCAAGGATCGTTCACGTTCACACTTCCAACCAGGCACTATTATGCTACGGGGTCAGGTCCGGACCCTTAATAAAGGTCGTTTACTCTTCTGTGATGCAGAATTAATGTAGAAAAGTACATCTTTTCCAGGGACGTCCATGCATTTTATTTAAAAAAAAATAATGCACTGAAATACGGAAACATTTCCTCTGCCCATCTTGGTCCAGAAAAGCCACAGCCCTTTGTGTGTGGCGTAAAAAAAGAAATATTCATGCTTTAGAGACACAAGCGGTGCAAACTAAGAACTAAAGGGGCCTGTACGGTCACTCCTTTTAGGGAGTGCATTTGGAACTGCCTTTATATTCCCTGTAAATTGTAATAAAGCTGCAAAAAACACAACAAAAACCAGGCCAGTTTCTGTCATTTTTCGTTCCCCGTGTTGCCCGGTGACGTTTCGGTTCCGAACGGTGCAGGAGTCGCCCGTTTTCCTGCCGTTCGGGTCGTTTTTTAGCGTGTTTTTCTCGGATCGTTTTCCCAACGTGGCCCGTTTTTAAATTGGAGTCCTAATCAATATCGAGTGCAAACTCTGATGGTTTATGGCTGTGTTTACTTCTCGTCTTTCCTCCGAGAGGGAAAAGTCTCACCTCATGCCACGAGTGATGTGTTTATTATGACTGAACGTTAACATCGAGTTACCAAACTGACAGATATAGGACTTCTGGTGAAATTGGATTAAAACTCTCCAGGAAGTCTGGGTGGACAAAAACGTCTCTGTCTGTCCGGCGTTGGAAGGAGGCAGCTGCCAGTTTTCGCTCCTGCTGTTTGGGCGGGTATAGATTTGTGTGTGTGTGTGTGTGTGTGTGTGTGTGTGTGTGTGTCCAGGCCTGATCCGGTCATCGTATAGCCTTTACAAGTGAGACATAAACCCACAGCTGCCGAGCAGATGATTGAGGCCACCTGTTTCCTCCATCATTTACACATGGCACGAACTTACAAACAACAGCAAATTAAAGTCCAGGAGTCTTGATTCACCCCGTCTGTGGACTCCAGAGAGCTTCTCAAACCTGCCTCAGGGAATCGACGTGATCTCTTAGTGCTGCGGGCGTGCCCTCTTTGGACCGGTCCAGAACATGGACCAGAACATTTCGATCGGATCCGTACTTTGACCTGTCCGTCTTTGATAGAACGACTCTTGAACGTGCTCGAATCCAGTGGTCCATCACTGATGGTGAGCCATCCAGGATCAGATG
The DNA here is from genome assembly GCA_034780255.1 of Parotocinclus maculicauda. Classification (NCBI taxonomy): domain Eukaryota; kingdom Metazoa; phylum Chordata; class Actinopteri; order Siluriformes; family Loricariidae; genus Parotocinclus; species Parotocinclus maculicauda. The sequence goes on from JAUZSU010120051.1 coordinate 14,023, forward strand.
CAGCGAAACAGGCTCGAACCATGATGCTACCACCACCAGGTTTCACAGATGGACTAAAGGTCTTAATGCTGGAAAGCAGCGTTTTCTTTTGCTTATTTAAACCAAAAAAGGGTAATTTGGGTCAGAAAGGTTCCTCTTTGTTTTGTTTTGTTTTGTGTTGTTCAGTGTGAGGGACCTTTAGTTGCCCAGAAGTTACCCTGGGATTCTTTTGTGATCTAGTACTCGTACTTTCAGGGTCGACCCCCCTACTGTTCTTAACAATCAGGTCAACGCAGAAAGTCGGATTTCGTCATTGATCTGATTTGCTTTTGATTCAGTGGGGCGTTTAATCCCAAAAGGGTTGCCAGATCGTTTTTAATTCCTCTTTATTTGTACACACTCCGTCTGACCGTGCACTGGTGGACTCCAAGCTCTTTAGAGAAGGTTTTGTGACCGGTTATGAAGCCTAGATACAGATGAACTGCTAATTCTAGAGGTTCACATACTTTTACTCACAAATATGCAACCCTTTTTCTCAGCACATACATGGCCAAGAATTTTTTGTTTTTTTTTGTTTATTTAACTGGCTTTCCATTATGTACGTTTAGTAAATCTGACACGCTCGAGGCACGGCTTTGTGTCGGGTCTGGTTTTGTCCCGTTGTAGCCCATTCGGTACAAGGTTTAACACGTGGGGCAGGGTTTTTTTCCGAAAGAAAGACATGGCACAAAGTCTCTATAATGCATGGGATTAAAGATTAAAGATTGGTTAACGACCAGTGAGTCAATAGATTAAAAACGCACTTTGTTATAATGTTGGATCTATTTTTGCCCGCCCTGGACGGGCCCAGTTGTAACAGGGCTATTTTAGGTTTTAGTTTTTTTTGAGGAAACTATTCCCCCGGACGCAGCTGCAGTTCAAACCGAGCCAGTGAAAGAATCGTACATTTTTTTTTCCCCCGAGAGCCGAAATGAGCTGCCAAATGAGCCGTTTTTTAATAACCCCGATGGTGGGACAGACTGGTTACGGCCCTGTTCTCGGTAGGCGGCGGAGGCACGGTTTAGAGGACCAAAGGAAAGCAGCTTAAAGAAAATGAAGGCTAAGGGTTTGCCTAATTTCTTCCCGCCTTATTGGAGACAGCAATCAAAACAAATTTAGGATATAATCTAAGCCCCTGGTTCCTTTTCTTCTGCTCCAGGTAATTGCCGAATGCTCCGCGGTGCTTCCATTACCGACCCCGTTGCTCTTACCTCCCCCTTTCCCTTTGCATTCCTGCTAAATTGCACCTCCCACGTGCCCAGGCAATCAACCGCCCTGAACCAGACGCTCAGGTTTGTAATAATATTCTAATTTACCAGTCACTCGCCAGTTTGGAGTGCGCCCTACTCCTACAAGGTCGCCATAATGAAGTGTCCCGGCTCACAAAACGAGCCGGTGGGTCAAATCAAACCGAAATCGGAGCAAATCAAAGCGCAAGAATCTCTTTCTTCTTGTTTAAACGATGCTGAAACGGCATCTCTTTTACTGTCCCGTCCACCACCGCCCCACCCCAGTACAGCAGCTGGATACGGCGTGGGTAAATTACCCAGTCTGCCTTTCTGCCTCGGCCCCCGGTAGCTGCGCTCCTGAGGTTTCTGGGCTCGGGTTCGCATTGTGAGGATTCCATTGTGGCTGGTGTACTTTGGCCCGGTCGGGATTTTACGCAACGGTGCGAGATCCCACCTCGAGCAGATTCCTAAAGTGAAACGTGTCTGAGAAAAGAATAAGCTGGCGTTCAGATGGGTCGGGGGGGGGACAGAGGGGACAGAGAGACACCCTTCGCGTAGGTAAGCGATGACACAACGCTCTGTCGTTTACCTGGCCTTAATGAGACGTCAAAGGTCATGAATTGTCCTAAAAAAAGTCTTAAAGTTAGATCAATGGAACCATGTTAAGCACGAGACCAAAATATTAGACTTTGCCCTTTGTTGGTCGAGGCAAACGATCCATAAGAGCGTATCTGTGACCATGGTGTGATGATCCGAGATTTAGTTTCGAAGTTCCTTTGGAAAGGTTACCAAAAAACATCTGGACTACGTCTCCCCAGGAGCGGGCGTACAACAAAGATCACATCACAGGGTAACTCGTAAGCAACGAAGGGTCTCTTTAGTTTTGCAAAAAGCCAGACGGACTTATGAGGTGTCCATCTGTGAAACATAGTGGCGGTAGTATCGGAGTCTGGGCCTGTTTTGCTGCATCTGGGGGCTTCGGGATTTGAGGGAGCAATGATTTCTGAGTTACAACAGGTGACTGTGACTTGTGACGGGAAATACCAGGACGTCTGTCCGACTGGGTCTCAACGGAACGGAAGCCGTAAAAAAGGCGGTTGAAGAAGAACAATTTTTGTACGTCATTTTTTGACAAATGATTTGAGAATGATTGCTCATTCTTCTGCCGGCGGGTCCGGCTCGTTTCGGTGTGTGTGTGTGTGTGTGTGTGTGTGTGTGTGTGTGTGTGTGGGAGGCCGTTTTTGTCATTCCTCCGCAGATATCGATTAGGTTTTAACACGGGCCGCATTCCTGTGGCTTCCATTATTCTGCAGTTTGTTCTCAGCGCTCTCGTTTATGGACGTGATTATCTCGTAGGGGACTGGGACGCGTTCCTGAACGGCTTCTTGAGGTTGTTGAAAGAAACGTCTCAACAGAGCAGAGCTATTCATTAGTCACTCTTACACAACGCTCACACGTTATTAACATACCTCCAGGAGACGGATCTGTTAGTCTTCGGTGCCGCGTCGTTTTTTTTTTGGTTTTTTTTTTGGTTTTTTTTTTGGTTTTTTTTTATCGCCGCGTCCTGGGGTCGTTCTGCTCCTTTTGGCTTTCGGCGTTGAGCGGCGGGGTCGAGCGCGGGCCCGATGGAGAGGTGTCGGGTTTACGGAAGGGTCTGCGTCGAACATAAACACTGGTCAGGGCTGAGCAGCAGGGTGCGGGGCTAAAGAGGCGAGACCGTTATCACGTTATTAAAGGGGAGAAGAGGGTGAGCTAAAGATTTGCGCCTCGATTCAGAAGCTGGAGGAATTTCCAGTCCTAAAAAGCCTAAACCGAAGAGGGGTGATCTCTCGGCGCTCCCTCAGAACCGTCTGATAGGAGCACATGGGTAAGGGATTTTTATCTAACCTTTATTAAGCTCTATAATACAGAGTTACATTCGTAAATACCACTTATAACTTTACTGTACCAAAAACAACTCGTGTTATAACCACGCCCACAAGCTCCGCCCACTCCTCTGGGCTCGGGAGGCACCTAGGATGGACCGTCAGCATCACCCGGAAAGGGGGATTGTGGTCCCGCAAATCGGGATTACAGAACTTTAATGGAGCGAAGACGAAAAGTGACGACAACAGTGGCAAGGAAAACCCCCAGGGTTTTATCCACTAGCTAGCTTAGTTCAGTCTAGGATGGAGTTAAACCCAAATAAGGCGGTCGAAGTTTTTTCTACCGATCTGCTGGGGTTTTCACACACGGCGCCCTCTGTAGGCGATACAGAGAACGGTCCGAAAACTGGAAATCTGAGTTTAAATGGGACTGTAAAGGCAGATCGGTTAAGGTTCTGGACCATGGAGCAGAAGGTCCAGGGTTCAAATCCCACCTCTGCCACAGCTGGGTCCCTGAGCAAGGCCCTTAACCCACAACTGCTCTAAATGTAAGACTGTAAGTCGCTCTGGATAAGTTACATAAATGTAAACGTAAACGTGTCTTCTTCAGCTCCATCACTTTGATATTTCATCATGGCTCGGATCCTCGTCCCCTGCAGGACTCGTGTTCTTCAGCTCGCCCTCACTTTGATATTTTAACATGGCTCGGATCCTCAGGTGTAAACCGGACAGGTGTCGGATGGTTTTGGCGCGGTGATGCGGTGATTAATCCCGGGGCGCTGAAGGGCGCTCGTTAAACCAGCATGCTAAGTGTCTGCGTGTCGTTACATCAGCAGCCTGTTACTAAGAAAGCAAACAAGAGAGCGTACGCACACACACACACACACACACACACACACACACACACACACAGTGTCTCTCAGCGAGAGCTTGTGATTTCATTAACTATCAAAATTCACACATTCCACAGAAAAGCAGGTCTCTCATCACACTAATGGGTTTGTTTATGCAGAGCGCCGTGTGTGTCTGAAACACCTGGCATGAGTGTGTGAACAACATGCGTGTAAAATCCCGTAACATCACGGACCAGTCCGCCCTGCCGTGGGCTCTGGCCCCCACATCATAACACACACACACACACACTTTTAATGAACGGGGTGTATTTATTTTATCTTATCCTGTTAGCATATATAAGATTTGTTTTATAGTTTCTATCAGTTTAACTTTAAATTAAAAGTGGGAGTAATAATTATTAATTAGTAATATTGTGTGTGTGGGACATTATGGGACACTGTGGGGTGTTATGGGATGTTATAAGGCATTATTGGACACTGTGGGGTGTTATGGGATGTTATAAGACATTATGGGACCCTGTGGGGT
>JAUZSU010120062.1:0-30582 GCA_034780255.1 Parotocinclus maculicauda
TCGCTTTAGTGGTGTATCAAAGAATCCACATAATAGTTGACTAACATGGCGACGCCTTTTGGTCTTCTTAACGTGCATTCGGATTATTATGCACTGCAATGTGCATGTTTATGCGCCTGTAGTGCAATCAAGATAGGTAATGATTCTCCAGCGCTCTCCTCTCTCTCATTGGCTGGCAATGAACACGTGAGATATTGTGCGCAGAAAAAAAATACACGCTGTGTAGGTTCTGGACAGTGGGCCTACTGTTCCTTGTGGCACTGAGTTATGTTTTATTTTGTATTAATGCTTCGAATTCATCAAACGTGAACAGTTTAATATGATTGAGTTACACAAATGAACAAATGTCCGACTCTGGTTTGAACAGCTGTCCACTGGTTTATTGTTGGTTTAACACTCGTTAGGTTGGTGAATGGTAAAGAAAATACCACACTTACGGTTGGAATCCTGGACTAAACAATCCGTCTCAAATAAATTCAACATACAGAATTAATAAAACGCACAATTTGAACTTGAACGGCATGAACCGGCACCACTTAAAGGCTGAACCAACAAGTCATTTGGGAAGCAAGCCGTGTATTTGGGAAATTAACTCCAGAACCTTAGGAGCAGAAGAAGGTGCCACACCTCAGAGAAAAGCATGGACAGTGAGAGTCAGTGGTGACGTGCGTCCCCATAAAAGAAAATACAAAATATACAGAGCGTTTTATTGATTTGTGTTACTTTTTATTGTTTTTAAACACACTTAAAAAGCCCCATTAATATAAAATTACAAGATTATTAATTTTATGACTTCGTTATCACAGGGGAAGACCAAACGTGTGTGTGTGTGTGTGTGTGTGTGTAATATTGTTTATAAATTCTGAATTTTGTCGTTTTGCATGTTGTAATATTTAGAGTTGAAAAATGAATATGTAATAGGCTTCCACGTTCATGGAAATTTTTCCTTTGCAAATAAATATAGAGGAACAGAATGCACTATTGTTCGAATTCAATTGAATTAAAATCACATTTTCTTATAGCGCTAATACATTTAGGACCTGTCAGGTGCAGTCAATTAATTTTAAATTAATTTACACAACATACGGGATATACTAGACCTAAAACTAACCATGCATAGTTATACTATCTATTTATTGCGAGTTATTGGCAAATGAAACATTCAGTTTAATGTCCAATTTAAATTTAAGTTTAATCTATGGAGATATAAAATAAGGTTTGACAATTTACACAGATTAATATAATTTAGGCCTTACTGTTACTTAACATTAGTAATTAGCGCAGAATACAGTTACTTACTGTATGTTATGTTTGATCCCATTTTTCTTCTAATTCAATTATTGCTGGTTATATCTTAAGCCTTAATAATGAAATACTGAACTCGTATCAATAGAAAATAGCTACATTTGAATTATTTTAGCTTCCTATATTATTGATCTCAGGTGTCCCTATAGCTCATAACCCCCAACCCTACAACCACAGTGTAGAATTGTGTTTTCTTTGGTTAAATCTGGAGCTGAAGTGAGTGTTCTTTCTAGCGTTCAGTTCCCAATGCAGATAGTTTGTAATGTTTAAGCTATTTTAACGTTTAAACGCATATACGTAGTAAATATACTGCTCAAAAAATAAAGGAAACACGGAGTTACATTGTGTTGTTTAAGTGTTCCCTTTATTTTTTTTGAGCAGTGTAAAATCCACAATTAATTATCTTAATTTGCTGATTTATATCCATTTATAGTTATCTACCTGATTATATCTATTTGAAATGAAATGATTATTCTTAATAAATAATGTAAATTCGGGAGTCTCACACACAGAGAAGATTTACAATTTAATACATTTTAATCGAAAGACAGAAGCAAATGAATCCAAGAGGAAAGAATAAACAAACTTACAGCACCTGGGCTTATTTAGTTTATTTATTAAAAACCATTTCTTTATGCATTCATTGTAAATACAGAATATTATTCCAAAGACACTTACTCGTTCTAGTCACAAGTTTTTGTCTAAGGCACAAACTTGTCTGTGTTTTACTCTCTTTTTTCCTCTGATTGTTTACTGGACTAAAGTTCTTCTTCTTCTTTTTCTTCTTCTTCTTCTTCTTTTTCTTCTTTTTCTTCTTCTTCTTCTTCTACTTTATTATTATTATTATTATTATTATTATTATTATATTTTAATGCGTTTTCCATGTTAATATTTATTTAGCTTTTGCTTACTTTAACTACACTGCTCATATAATTACGAGATATTTCATTTTGAAGTATCCCTAGCATTATATTAGAATAGGCGAATTTATTTGATAATTTAGTTTAAACTTAGTTTTTTTAAGGTTTCTTTCATATAGCAAGTTTTTCCTTGCCACTGTCACCCTAGACCTGCTTACTTTGGTAATGAATCTAAGGGAACAGGAAGTGCGTACATTTAATTTAAAATAATAAATTTAATTTAACAATAATTATTTTCAGCAAACTAATTTTCAACAAACTTTAGAGGAAGAACATTTCTAAGAATTTATTTTTTCAGCACATGCTATCGAGCCTCAGTTGAACCCAATGATTTTCCTTTAAGGGCATGCTAGCTACAGAGGTAACAAGTCTAGTCAGATTTATTTGTATTGCGCTTTAAATAATGAAGCATTGTCTCAAAGCAGATTTTTTTTTAAAAGGTCAAAATAAACGACATTTTAAAGATTCATCTGAGAAGGTTCAATAATTCGACAAAGCATAGCCAAATTAACAAATCCATGACGCATATAATTCTTAAATTCAATCTAAATTATGAAAATTTTTTGAGTTTATTATGTTTGTTTACTCGCAAACAAAATACAGTTTGGATAGCACAGGTTTCTTCAAAGCATATTCTCTTAAAACTTTAAAACTGTAATACAATAAATAACTGAAGAACTATTCGACAACACTGTGCAATTTTAACTGTATTTCAGCAAAAACATACCTACGTGTGCTCACTGTATAGCTTAATATATTACACAACAGATTCATTCCAATCCAAAAGCTCACTTGTTTGAGCAGTTATTTTGCTCTAAACATGTATGTTTTTATTATTTTGCCACGCGCTTAAATAACTGCTGATGTTAAACTTCTGTAATATTTTTTTTTACTAGATGTGAATACCTCTACGATTAAAACTGAACCGTGTCGTTAGTTACTCATATGTCGAAATCCGACCATCAATCTTTCCGTACAGATATTTCACTTCACCCTCCTTCACATATTCAGCACATAATTAAAATATTGCTTACACAGGGCAGCCTTCACGAAGCGGGAAATATTGAGTTGCAAACCTTATTATGTGTGACATTTAGAAATCTGATACTAAGGTAAAAAAAACATATTCTCCGCTTTTACTGCCGCTCTGCCCTCTTATCCTCTGCAGCCAAACAATGCGTTTCATCAAAACCCATATTTTATAACGTCTTTATAAAATTATCGACGTTGGTCAACTTATGTACGCGGCCAAAAAGTGCAGGAGCACGTGGTGACAGACTAGGATAACCCGGATTTAAAGGAGGTGTTTCAAACTCCAGTTACTAATATTTCATGTTTTGGAGTAGCCGAAACCAAAAGACATCTAGCTAAATATATTGTGTTTAATATTGTTCTAATAAAATAAGAACGTGTTTAACATGTTTCAGGGTCATGTTCATTGTTTACACATTTATTTGGGTTAGATAAGGTTGGTGTGAACTGTGTTGTTTGGGTCGTTGGTTCTATGGTTCCATCGATAATAACATTCTGTTTTACAATAAACTCATGTTTGATTTAAATAAATCGATTAAAAAAAGAATATAAAATCATATAAACCAACACAACATTGATGTAACATGCACGTTTTCTTTTGGTTTAGTTAAAAAGTAAATCACCTCCAGATCTTTATAGGGCGTTTATACGACCTATACGACTTAGCACGTACAGTACGCTTTTAGGGCTCATAACTACAAGCTATTGAATGTTGTTTATTAGTGGCTGTAACCGAGTCCAGTTAGAAGAATATTACCCTCGTAAATACCCCACAAACCACATACTCAAGACTTTTGCTAAAGATAAGACCTCGGAAATAAAGCAAACTGTTGTGGAAGAAATTCGCCTCCGAATCTGTTTAATCACACTATATATCTCTAGGGTTTTCAATTGTAATTAAATGGACTGGATATCAGTTTTTTTACTTTATGAAACTGCGGTTGTGTGCAAAGGTTAAAAAAAAAAAGTAGTCCAGGTTTTTCTGAATGTTGTGCCCAAAATAAACTCAACTAAATCAAAATGGTAAGTTAGTAAGTTAGTTGTGTATAAATTTTATTATGTAAGTGAAAATTTGTATGTATAAATGATCAGTATGGACGACGATAGACCTTCAGCCACTCTGCTGTAGCTACACATCGGTTATTTATTTTGATTAGAAACAACACGTAGGAGAGGGAGAGAGAGAGAGAAAGAGAGAGATGCGATATGGATGTGTAAGACATGCGTTTAATATTTTGAATCCCCCTCCAATTTCCTGAGATACATTAATGAATCCTTCTTCCTCCTCCAGCCAGTCCTTCTTTCAAGGCCAACCACGAAGCTGAGAATAAGGGGACGCTTCTTTGTCTTTTACAGCCCCAATTCAACCCAGTGAAGTCGTTTTATTGACACATAAAACCAAAGAGAACAGACTGGTTTTTTTTAGATAACACAAGAGAGACGGTGGTTGATTTCACCTCCGGAAGAGAGAGCCAAGGAGACAGACGCTGTGCGAGAGGTACATTTGCGGAAATGGACGCCCTTGATGAAAGCGAACTGACGTAATCAAGGCAGTTTCTTGTTGCCGAGGTAGGAAGCCAAATCCCAACAACATGAAACTACCTAAACCACGCATCAGCTATGGGGTGATCCAGAGCAGGGCTTTCAGACACGTATAATAACAACAACAATAATAATAACAACAATAACAACGCTTAAAATTATCACACTGCATTTCTGTACATGGCAAATCCCAATTTGACCTCAACTTAGGTTCTGCCGCGTTTAATGTCTGGATATGACGTTTAATTATGACTTAGCTCTATAGTTAACGCATCAGCATGCAAATAGCATCTTAGAAAAGCAGACATTAATTTCTATAGGCTACGACGTTTAAGCAATGTCAGATCAGAACAGACACACACCGTAATCAAAATAGGTGCTAAGAGACCAAACAGGGTTTAATGAATTGTCTAAATATCAGCACAATCGATACAGAACGAGTTAACAAAGCCATCAAAACACCAAGTTTGTGTTTAAGTTATTCTAGTTAGACCTTCAAATAACAAACAGCTATGAAAAAACCCATTCCAATTTTTTTAATTTTAGGCTCGAATGGAATTAACACACCTAGAAAACAGCATAAGCGTATTTCCAGCTCTTCATCTTCATGTAGGCTATATAATAAATAGGGTGACCTATAAATACAATAGCAAACGAACCGTCTTAATTTTCCCGATTGGAGACCATCAGTCAGCAAAGTGTACATACAATCAATACGAAGTCACGGCCAGTGATGGACAACCCTAAAACCCCACGTTCATTACGAGTCAAACGAACAGAAAGCCTTCACCTACCTGTGACAGTCTCCTGCACGCGTTCAGCGCATAACGGTCGACAATGCAGCTTCATCATAATCCATTGTCTTGCAGTTTTTTTTTATCCAGCCACCCCAAAGTAATGTCCTGAGCCGTGCTATAGCATATGAAAGGGAGAGGCTCCTGTTTGTAGCCCCAGCACAACAAGCCCATCCTCCTCTTCAACGCTAAAAACACTTTTTACTGCGGCGGCATGGCAGCAGCACATTGTAATTTGCAGATCATAAAACGCAGCTCGGCCGATCAGGATCTAATATAGTGACACGGGGCACTTTATGAGCCTGACTTATTATGGTCACCTGGCTGAAATTTAAATCAACCTTATGGCTTCGCTTTGGTATCCTTCACTGTGTCCTTGTATTTCATTTCCTCGAGCTCGTGTCTGCATGCTCGCGGCTGTTTCTGCGTGGACAAATCCTCCGTGACCATAAAGAGGCATGCGTGTCTTGAATGCGTTATTCTGTGCATAGAGACGAAAATGCTTTATTAAAAAAAAAAAAAGAATTTACAGCAACAATAAGCACATATTAGACATTAAGCATCTATTTTAAGAAAATGGTAGCAGGGAAATCTCGGATTAAAATGAATACTAAGAGTTTAGGATTATCATCAGGCAAGCTCGTGCGTGGTCATGACTGTGGCTTGATTCAGCATACGGGATGTTGTGCTTACAGGCGTGTCCAGCCCCGACCCAAAAAAAAAAAAAAAAAAAAACATTTAAGTTCCGTCACCCCTAGAAATGAAAACTTAAGTTTGTCTTCGAAAAACTGAGACAATTGTTAAAACCATAAAACTGATTTATTAGAAACACACAATTTGTGTAATAAAACAGCATTTTCATTACTCATTGAGCACCACTAAAGCCCTGAGCCTAGAATCGTCCCTGGTTGTGCTCCAGGTCTGACAGTGGCCTACATCAAAAGCCGGTGCCTTGTTTTTGTATTTGTTTATTTATACAGATGAACATTTAGAGTGCAGATGAAACCCGAGCTGCAAGTTCCAATGAATAATGATAAACAGAACGAGCACAGTTTTGGGTTTCCATAATAAGAAATTAAAATGTCCAATACTCTTATTGACCTCATAGCGGCGCTCATTCCCCAGATTCTGATCAGATATCGAAGATCACATTGAATTGCGTCATGCTTGCCATGTAAATGAGTTGACGTTTTTCATGTAGAACTGCATGTATGAATTTAGAGCTCGTTTTAACTTGGATACGGGTGAACTTTTGGGCTCACAAAAAGTCCAAAACGTTTAATTATATCTTAAAATGTTTGTATTCTCTCGGGCATGTTGACCTATGTTACAGTTTTACAGAAATTGTGCTTCAAGGTTACTGTTGGGAGGTAATTATCCGTGGCTTGTTAATTGAATCGAACGCAAGATTTTCGTTGTTATTGGTTTGTTTTATAGCTTAATTTGAATGTGTTAGGTACATTAAACATTTTACAGGGCCGAATTAAACGCGCTATAGATAACTTACATCTTTAATTAAATTTCTAATATTTTTTTTAACAAAAAGAAGCACAACGTTCTAATAATTCAAGTGTCACGGATGAGGAGCAGACAGCAGCCAAAGCTAGTCAAGCCACAGTTGAACTGCAAATGGTATGTTATGCAACCATATTGGCCAAGAAAAAACAAGAAGAACAGACGTGGTAAGTAACTACACTGCTCACAAATATTATGGGAGATTTTATTTTAAAGTATCCTCTATTTTTGTGAGCAGTATAAGTACAAGTTTAAAAAAACAACAAACTAATTTTGCTCTTTATATTTTGCAGTGGTCCATTTTCACAGCTCCGTTTCCATGCTGAATTTTGTCACAGTGTTTATCGTGTCCCTTTAAACACTTTTTAGAATATCTGATTAAGATGCGCTAATAGTGGGGACGATTGAACAACTTTTTACATTTACATTTCCAGCATTTAGCAGACGCCCTTATTTATCCAGAGCGACTTACAACGTATACAGTCCAATCCAAGCATTTGTGGGTTAGGGACCTTGCTCAAGGGCCCAACTGTGGCAGCTTGGTAGAGGTGGGATTTGAACCCTGGACCTTCTGGTCCAGAGGCCAGTACCTTAACCGCTAGGCTACCACAGTCTCACATTTCGATTAATTTATCAAAGACTGGTTGTGTTGGGAAGACAAACTCTTAAAACATTTCCAAATAATAAACAATGTTTTGGTGATTTATTGTATTTGATTCAAACAACAAAATATTTTAATTAAAGTAAATAGTCCTGTAAACCTTTGTGATAGATTACTAAACTTTGTTAGTGTAAAACCATGTGTGTACATGGCTTTCAATACTTCTGAGGAACAAATGTTTATTGGATTATTTGAAGAAAAAAAAAAGTATTGCTTTAGGTTAGTGAGTTTAAGGTTTGGGTTGGGTTTAAAATGAAATAATTTACTTACAGCAATAATTACGTCAACGGAAAGTCCTCAGAAAGATAATGCAAGCATGTGAGTTCAATTTGATGTTGAAATATATTCTGAAATCTGCACCTTAGAGAGGGTGTGTGATGTAGCTTGTGTGCAACAGATAGGGTAAAAGAGAATGAATTAATTCCATATCAGAATTGGCTGTGGACCAAACCATAAACAAATTCTATTCTTATAATCTAGTTGAAAATTGTTACTATATATTATATATATTTTTTTTAAGTGTAAATATTTTTTCCAGAAGCACTAGTCACCTGGCTTCTGCGCATGCGCAGCATGAGTACTCATCGATGCCCACTAGTACTTGTAATAGTTACCGTAGAGAAAAAAATTGTTTGAGTGTGAGTGCATAGAACCGATGTTTGAGCACTAAAGTTCAACTGATTCAATTGAACGTTTGATCTGTAACTCACTAAAACAAAACGTATGAGAGGACTAACGAAAAAACCGCATTCCAAAAAAATACACGATTGTATAAATGTTTTGTCTTGAGAACGCTCTCACGGGAAAGAAACGGTAAAGCAGACAGTATAACTAAGTTGATTTGCAAATTTAAGGCAATATGACTAAAACCATTCGAGTCCAGTTTAATTATATTGTCTGCTGGTTTAATGCAGGTCAAATTTGCTTTAAATAAACAAAAAAAGGTCATCGGTGTTAATGATTATCGTTTTACTGGAACAGGAGCAACATGACGAAAATGAGTATTTCCAATATTTTGGGATTTTTAATATATTTAAGTTGCCTATTGGTTTACAGTGGCCTACGCAAGCGTTTAAGTAATCAAGAAAACAATCGGTGCTACTGCCTCTCCTTTACTGGAGCAGGAAACCACACCGAATTGACTTGCAGACTTTAAGTCAACAGAGCGAAAACATTTAGTCTAGATTGAGTTTTGAGTGACTATTAGATGGATGCAGTAAGTAAAATTTGCTTTAAATATCCAAGAAAACATTTAATTGTCGATACTGATTCTCCTTCTTCTATAAGCAGGAAACCAGACCGAGAAGAATTAAGTGGATTTGCAGAAGGAAATAAGGACTAAAATATTTCGAGTCCAGTTTGACTATATGGGGTATATATTGTTATAGTAAATAAGGTTTGCTTCAAATAAATAACATGTAATCGGTGCAACTATCACAGATGAGACTGTTTTTTATGTGAATTTTTAAATTGCACATTGGAACTGTGCACAAAGTACAAAATAATAAAAACGATAGTCTTCGTGCGCTCTAACTCTTGTTTTGTGTGTGAATGTACGCTGTGGCAGACGATAAAGTCTATCTAATCTGATCTAAAATTTAGTCATTAACGTCCCTGTTAAACATGATTACTAGATTATAGGTCATTTTTTATTTCGGCACCATACTCCTGCAACCAAAGATGAAGACTTTGCTATTTAAACTTCAAATCTTGTTCCAAACAAAATCAAAAGTCTAATATAAAGCGTCCCGAATTCTAAATGAGCTGCAGACCAGGATTGCATGTTGGAACTCGATTGTAGCACCGTAAAATAATTCTGTAATCACATTGAAAACAGCTGCATGATCATCTGCCACCCAAGTGAACGACGGACGTGGATCCAGTCCAGCATGTTACTGATTGGATGGCCTATACGGCGATTAATGAAATTTTTTTATAAATCCAAGAACAGGCTTAGATTACACAGGGGGCAATAAAAAAGGGAGCGCAGATTAAAACGTTCTCTTTTATCCTTTGACAAATAAGTCACTGTATTTTGGGTCTTATTTAAATCTTGTAAATTGTAACTGAATACTAATCAAAGCACGGTTTGCTATAAAGCGATATTAACTGAATATTTTTTTATCGCTGTGTCCAAATCGTTTCTGCAGACGTTTCTGCCCGCTCGGGCACACCCATGCGCCTGATTATTTAGACTTTGCAGGTTCAGACAGAATCGTAGGCCAAGTTAAAGAGTTATGCTGCAAGGCATTTCCTTCTTTGTATACCAGCCCTTTGAAAATCGCTAATACAAACAATAGGTTTGTTTTTGATTTTATCTTAATTGCTATTGTGTATTGCACTCGAAAACAAAGGCGTAACCTTTAGTATTGCGGCACTTCTCTTTGAGCTATAGGTGCAGTGAAAATTCTGTTTACACTTCCTAATCTCATATTAGCCCATGTACAATTTTAGAATAATAAAACATGTTCACAGTCGTCAACTTCACGTTTTGCTTTTTTTTATTTTTGGCTGTGTATTTCCCCCCAACATGGTCAACAACCCATCCTTTTGCGACAGCCCAATTGCTGAATTATGATATTTAGGTGGCGTTTTTAAAATAAAGATTCGATTAAAGGGAACACGATTAAAAACAAATAAAAGGCAGATGTTAGGTAAATTAAAAAACAACATGATTCACAAGTGTAAAGTGTAACGCTAAGAAGAGCGCGTCTAAAGGAATCAAGTGGACGTATATTAGAATTTATCACAGTTAAAAATCTGACTGTTTTATGGTTATTGTTGAAAAACGAAAGGAAGTAGATAGATACTGTATACACAAAGCAAACAAAACAAGACATTAAATTGTTTAAATTTTTTTTTTGTAAAATGTTGGAGTTTAAATGAACGTAAACGTTGGAAAAACGCAAAACCCCAGATCACAAAGACTGAAGGGGTCTTAATCCGATGTGATCTGTGGAGGATTTATATTAAGACAAAAAGCATTTCACGTGCAAAAAGCATAAAACGGCACTGCGACAAAGAGTTACAACAAAGAAACCGATATTTTTCTCCAATACCCTCACCATAGGAAGTGAACTTCTCGCCACAGCACGAAAAGTTCTGAAATTCGAAGATTAACTTAAATCATACTTTTAAAGCATAAACACAGCTCTGGGTCACTTCTGCATAATCTCTACTTTTTATATAACTTGAAACCCAATTATTCAGAAGAGGAGCGCCCATCCATTTAATCCACAACGCTTAAGGGTCCCACAAGGAGAGTTTCACGATGGACTCCTCGTGCTGCCAACTGACCCTGGTGAATTCCAGTGTGCTTTAAGCGGAGTAAGAGCGCCATCGTGGTGGTTAAAACGTGTAATTGCAGTCGATCAGGAGAAAAATTACTAAGCCACTATACCTAAAAAACAAAGCGACGTACAGTTTAGCGTGTTAAAGATGTAAAATCAATTAATAGATGGACATTGTACACATTATTAAATGGCGTGCAATACTAAATTTAAAATATCTAATCGAGTTAGTGAAATGTGTCGTGTAACGTTTAAAACTAAACATTTGCAACTACTGATGATAGTTATAAGTTGTCATAAGTCCAGGCTAATTAAATATTCAACTTTCCTTATACGCGATTGACTCGTTTGTAGACCTACAGCATTGCTAATCCTTTATATTTGTATATAAATTGTTGTTTTTTTGCAGACGTGTCAGTTTGTGACTTGGCATCATATTTTGTTTTATCGGTCGCAGCAAAGCAGATTACGTTATATTTATTATATAAAGACTATAAAAGGTATTCGATCACTGTTTAAATCCAAATGAAAAATTTAGCTGTTTAAGCATCTACAGTTATAGCAACAACTAAGGAACAGAATGCGTATGCAAATGTGTATACAGGGTATATTTTGTGGTGTTTTGTGTTGGTGTATGTGTACTAAACGTTACCACGGTTTTCATGCTTTTATTTCTGTCGTTCTTCCTCCAGTCTTGGCACAGATACCGTGTTGTTGTTGTTCCCGTCGCCGTTTCTCCCGAGTTAGAAGGCGCGTTTAAAATATATCCCCGTTTTCACACCCAGCACTTTTATTGCGGAGCTGAAATTACATCTGACGGGCAGAATGTCGTACAAGTCGTTTCTAACGCTCAGCTTAAGCAACATTAATGCTGAAGAAGCGGCGAATCACTGCACTATGCCCCGCAGGCATCGCTGGCGGTCTTAGTGGTCAGACGAGCAGATTAAAAAAACTCGACCATACAGGTTTAAAGCACGAGCAGATCACAGGTATTAAACAAAACCCTATGTAGCGTTGGGGGAAAAAGTGAAGCCACGACTGTTCTTGAAATATGCTAAAACGATATTTTGTGCAGACCTACCAGAAGCCCAACTTAAAAACAGGCTAAAATTTAGGAAATGATAAGCCTGGTTTAATTAAAAACTTAATCATGCAGTTCAGCCATTTAAAAGCCTTGCAGTTTCGTAGAAACTGATACGAATCATTTCGAAAGATCATTTCGTAACCAGTTTAGGAAAGTTTCTGGGAAGGGACAAACCAAAACAGATCACATTTTCTAAAAAACTGAACTGTTACAATGCAATAATCTCTTCCCCACAACATAACTTCAATGTTGATTGGATATATTAGAACATATTTATAAGAACCGAAACCAGGCACTAAATAAGAAAAAATATTACTTGTAAAACGGCAATAACCATTCACGGTCCTTACATATAGTAGAAACCTGAATGCAACAACGATATAAAAGTCACGTTCTGTATTAAAACTGTACACGATTTCACCATAACGAGAAGCAGCGATCTTTATTGTCTCCAAAACCATACCGTACAAAGTTGACCAACAGACCAGCTTCGACAGTAAATCTTTACACAACATCAACAACAGTCCACACAAGCCGAGTCTGTCCTTTTAAAACAACAAATCCAAAATACTTAATTATGACTTAAAACGACGATCTGATTCAAAGATAAAACAACGACAAATTTATCCATTATTATGCGTAGGTTTCCATCTAAATTAAAGCTGAACGCTGGCATCGTTCCTCAGTCCTCCTGCTTATTCAGCGTTAACGCCACGAAACACACCACCACATTTCACATGCTGAGAATTTAGGCCAGCCCTCCCCGACAAGACACCACCGCGAGCCGTTCCTTAGGAGAATAAGCTTAAAATCCCAACCACTTCCGCGACGTCAGTTCCTTTGAGACGCAACATAACGCCGGAATAAAAAAAAAAAAACTATATATATATATACACAATGAACACGGTTTTTTCTAAGCGGATAATTAGCACTGTCGTGAAAAAATATATACAATGAGCGTATCTGCTACACATTTTTATTTATATTTACGTGTTTTAGAATTTTACCCGCCACATCACACCTGAGTTCAATAACAATCTAATTAGCGTGCCCGAACAGCAAGCAGGAAAGTTACGTAATTATTTAGGTTAGCGTGTTGAGTTCACTAAAGTGTGTTACAGGTTTAAATGCGTTAATATAACCAGTGGATTACCCATTTGGAATATTCTCCTTATACTTTTGTTTTTAACACGTGAGTTACATTTTATACAATTGTCTAAATCAATAGAGCACCTAAAGTTGGACATAAAGCATACAACATTTACTAAGGAAACTTAAACTGGGCATTACACGTGAAGCAGTTCGAGTCAAACATAAAAATAAGGTTGGATGTGTTTATTTTCATATTTCACTTTTGAGGTTGTGGGGACAACCCGGGTTATTTATTAGAGTAGACATATTTTTTTCTGCAAACTTTAACGGAGGCAACATTTTTTTTTACCGTTATCTCATAGCTCCTGTGACCCTTGGTTCGATTCCTGCGTCAGATGGTGTAGATTTGGCATGTGCCCCTCACGTCTGTGAAGGTTTCTAAACATTTTAAAGTCATGCAGCTCAAGGATCCAACAGTAATTTCAGCCCACTAGGTTCTTATTGGAACTTCAGTCTTATACACTACTGCGGACAATCCACTTGTTTTTGAAAGATTTTGTAACTTCAGTTTGCTAAACGTTTGTGTTTTTATATAATACATTTAACAAGACAATTTTACAAGAGGCTGCAATGCTGCTATTGGAGCTCTTTCTGTTTTTAGACTAAAGATTTAGACGGAGGTTCTGTCCCAAATCACACGTCAACTTTTTTTAAACATGAAACTGCAACTATACAGTAGTGGTTCACTGTTCACATGAGCACTCATTGGAGCAGCCAGATATACAGCTTACATGTAAAAAAGTAATGTTCAGTTAGTTTAGTATAAAACCCAAAACATTTGTATTTGAATACAACAAACATTTGTATAATCTACCTCGAAATACTTCCTAAAAGAAGGACAAAATTAAATGGAAACGCATCTCTTTAATATAGATAACGAATTGTAATAACGTTAGCTATATTCAAATCCATTGACGTGTGTAACTTATAAATAGAAATACTAATATATAATACAAATACAAAACGTTAAAATGTTTGATTATAAATGTTTGAGTTAAAATACACTATGGGATTTTAAAATAAACAAAATTTTAAAAAATACATAGTTTTGGTACGTATTTGCGTAGTTGATTTTTTTTCCCTTTTTTTTCTTTTATACGCATTGTTTGCTCCTGGATTTGGGATATTCCATTTGTGGCTAGAAAGGAATGGTCTAAATGGTTATTTTTTTATTTTTTTTATTATATGTCGTGTCAAGTCCATCAATATACGATTGAAACCTACTTAATGTTACACACATGACGTTATTTCACTAGCAAGTGGGCTTTAATGGGGTCACGTGACTTAAAATTCCACTCGAACAACAGACACTAACTTTGCACACCTGCGTTCCGCCCACCTGTGAGAAATGTGCCGGAAGGCAGAAGCTGACGAAAGCAAAATTTGTAAGATAAAATCAGTAACCTCAGTGTATAGATCCGAATACTTTGTTTTGCTTGCAGTGATTTTATTTTTTTGTTTAGACTCTCGACCAAGTGACTCTTGCTACGGATCTGGATCAGGTGTTTTAACACATTACGAGATGTAAAATAAGAGTACTCAATCTCTAGAATTTGGAAGCAGTGAAACATAAGAAACTCTTTGAGCTCTAAACTCTTGTTAAATCTTGAGAAAATTAAATAATTACTTCCAAAGCTGATTAATGAGTAAGTTGGGCTTTGCACTATTTTATTAGTGACGAAACATGGTTATAAACCAAATAATAATTTCTGCTTTAGGAACACGCCGAACCCAGACAGTAACTCGGTAGTAGGAAGCAAAATATTACTTGGGGAAACAACATTTAAACTTTTAACTTCAGTAATAACCTAAGAACAGCTGCTGCAACAGTATCGCAATGTGACTGCCCTGTAGGCAGAAACAGCAGGCAAGAGGTGGGCATTAAAAACCAGCCCTGCATGGCAACCTGATGCTGAAGAACGCTTAGTTGTGAAAAGGCGCGCGCGTGTGTGTGTGTGTGTGTGTGTGTGTGTCTGTCTTGATCCCTTATTCATTCATTAACACACACGAACACGCTGCTTTTTAATTGCTTTCTTTTGTCTCGTTCTTGGACATAAACGATCTGTTTAGGGCTGTGCTCTCTTAGCAATATACTTTTTAAATGTTAGACTTAATCTGGTACCAAAAATAATCTGCATCCAGTATGACATAAATATTTCCACGTGAAGCGAGCGTTTAACATTTCATTGCGTTTTTGCAGTGACACGTTTATCGTCGCCAATCCACCAGTCAGTAACCTTTTTTAAATTAATATTTGGGAATAATCATTTCGTAATACCCACGTCCCCATCTCCTCTTACCACCGCAATGATAGGTTATTCAAAACTTGATACACCACCCACCCACCTCAGATGAATGTTAGCCAGATGTGCAATGCGCTATTTCACAGCCTCCGTGGGAATTTGGATCTAGGCTATTACCGTTCAGTCCATGAGACCCCAGGATTTAAAAAACTTTTTGATGCAATACTGTGTCCTTGTTTTGTGTCTCGCGAATCTGAACTGCTGCGCTTCAGGATAGATTTGCATCAAGGACTTGTCAAACGAGCAACGTATTTGAGATTGTTCAAATATTTTCTAACCATTTATTTGCGTGTCTCTCTAACTTTGCATTCGTGATCGTGTGTCACCTTAAAAAGCATCTTATCAAGATATCACTTTTCTGACGATTTTTATTATGGGGCATTTGGGAAGATTTCACCAGAAGTAGAATGCGATTGTTTTTGTTATTGTTCCTATTGGATAAATTAAAGTTTTAAGGAATATGAACGTACATGCAAGGAATATGGTATGTATGGTTGTTTATTTCCTTGAATGCAGATTTCACAGGCTTGCTTAAACCTCTGATTCTGAGTAAATTAATTAGTTTGTAAATGCTTCACACCTCCTCACGCTTTCTTTGCTCATTTCCCCCATTGGTCTTTCACCCATTCAGCACCAATGGAAGTTTTTAGATGGCGCTTTATGGCGCAGGGTTAAAGGTGCTGGCCTTGACTTCACGGAAGTTCAAAGGCAATTTGTGCTTTGGAGTAACGTGGACCTTGAGCAGATACAAGCAGTGGAAAAACTCTAAACGAAAAAGTGTACATAACATGAACAAAATAAAAAAGGCAATATGTTCCTGCCTTACCCATGTCCCATAGTGGTAAACGCGGTGAAATGTGCAACCACGCGCTCAAGCTCACAAGCATTTGGCTTTCTGAAATGGTGCAATGCACCGCCACATGGCACACTGTCGAAAACCAAAAACATTAAGTGGTCATGTGTCTAAAATAATGGCGATGACAAATGTCCTCCGTCTGCGCGAAACACGATTTTCCAACATTGCAGTCCTAGTCTCGGGGATGGTAGGCCCATCTCCCCCATTTTTACGGCGGAAGGAATCTCATTCCTCTGAGCAGAAGGTGCAATTAAGAGGAAAAAAATACAATTTAGTGCCTGTGCATTTACGACGTTGTCTAGACTGGACGTGTTTTCAAATGACCGCTGGAAATTTATTTTAGTGCCCACCCTTAGCTCTGTTCTAGACTTTTACACACACGCGCAAGCACACACGTGTTTTCTTCAGGCTATCCGAGGGTCATACCTGGCCTGCAAACAAATTCGCTCTCCTTGATTCTTTACAGACATTCCGCAAAAAATAAAAATCACCACTACAAACCGTGTGACTGCACCAACCTGACAAATTAGGAATCCACGCTCAATTGACCGTAGCTGTTTTTATTTTCGGACAGAAAAAAATCTAATTTTTTACTGGTTTGCTATAGGAAATTGTTTCTGGTTTTCACCAATTACAGTCCATACTGGTTGTAAAGCTCTTTTATGTTGAGCGTTAAATCTTGCGGGAGTAATCTTCTGTAGAAACTTTTTTGGGATGCTTATTAGCCTACCTGGTGCGTGTTGCTGCTGACGTAACTCTTCCAGAGTTACCTCATAAACGTCCTCACTCTCTCTTGCTCTGTTTTTGTGTTCAGATCACGTAAAAAAACGCGTTTGTCTCGTCAACTTGTAGCGCACGTTAGAGATGTCAAACCATTAGAAATAATTAGGAAATGGTTTCCCTTTATTGTTTATTACATTCATAACTTTTGCATATTCATGAAGTCAACGTTTTTAACCGCATAACATGTAAACAGCTAGCATAAACAACAGCTTAACAATGGTAGAGAAATAGAAAACCTTGCAGCCTTCACTGCACTTCATGTATATAATTCCAGTTTATGATAATAGAGCTGAATGATAAAATCAGAGACAAAATGAAAAAAGGTACATATTTACAGCTACACAACTGATAATAACAACATTGCATAGTCTTTTAAAGAAGGGAACTTTCTGTGTTGTAAATAGACAGACACTATTATAATAACATTAACCTAATGATAATAATAGTCTAGTGTCTGTTTCACACCTTCATTAATACTTCCAATAAAAGTCAAGAACAGTCCCAAATCACCTAGAATAACCCAA
Organism: Parotocinclus maculicauda; assembly: GCA_034780255.1. NCBI lineage: Eukaryota > Metazoa > Chordata > Actinopteri > Siluriformes > Loricariidae > Parotocinclus > Parotocinclus maculicauda. The sequence goes on from JAUZSU010120062.1 coordinate 17,762, forward strand.
TTCGATTTTTTTTCCCAAATGTAGACCTTATTCTCCTTCCCTTATTTTCCTATGTATATCTTATTCGAACATAGTCCAATATTTGAAAATGAAATTACATTAATGTCATTACAAAGCATTGTGTTTTAAGTTAAAGTAATACATGACGTCTTTTGGAAAGTCCCACACAACTTTTTTGAACTAACACGACTCGTTTGTTTTTGCCTCGAAATTTTGGAAGTGGCAGCATCCCGTTTTGTCACTTATCCGAAGCGAAATGGACACGGCTCACAAAAGAGGGTTACCGGAAAAGTACTGCAGGCGGTCTCGGCTCAGTTTCTTCTCTTTCATTCGCCGGTTTTGGAACCAGATTTTCACCTGGCGGTCAGTGAGGTTTAGCATGCGCGAGAGCTGCAGTCGTTTTTCTTTGTTGATGTAAACGTTGAAGAAGAACTCGCGCTCCAACTCTCGAATCTGAAACTTTGTGTAAGGGCATCGCTTCTTTCGTGTCCTCGTTACACCTTGGGAAGGAAAAAAATTAAAGTATAAATAATAAACATGCTAAAGATTGCATGATGAATGTAAAAAAAAATACGTGATGTATTATGCGATATTTAGGTATTCTGTAACCTATCCACAACACTGTCATTATCAGAACATTCAAGATTTTTTTGTTCCGTGTGCACTTATTTACAGAAAAAAAAAAAAGATTGTTCCGAGGACTGCACGAGAGAAAACTATAAAAAAAAAAAACTCTAAGGTACTCCGTCCAGTGTTGGACTGTATCCCACAAATTAGCCATTAATTAGAAATTAGATTACTAAGTAACTTACTTAATAGGTTAAATATTCTCGTTTTGAGAAGCAGGAGTACAATGTGAGGTGAACACACCCAACAATTCTTTGCGATTCTGTATAGCCTCATTACCAACCAACCATATTTTATATACAATGCTCACAACAATGATTTTATGAATTTATGAGCAGTGTAGTAATTTGTGATATGCCCAAAAAGCTCATTTTAACGTTATACAATTCTTGTGAGCTAATTATTCTACCATAATGTGTTCCAAGGTGATATGCGGTGCTCATTATTGCACCAATCGAACGCCCAAATGAACGATACAAGCCTCTAATTCACCTTATCCATCACGTTTGTACACTGAAATTCACGTTTTGATTGGTGGTGAATCTGAAGTTTACGTAATAAAGTGCACCATGCACAATGTTGCACCATCTATCCTGCTTTGAGAGCATTTGAGAGGATAACAATTAAAATAGAACCCTTTATGTCTGCATCCGGGGCACCCAACACGCACCACTCTGACACTGAAATCGATTGTAAACACTAAAATTAATATTTTCTGTTCTGAAATCCATGTTCTCCAACATGTAACAAGCTTAACACGCATTAGCGACGAAATTCTGCAACAGTGTCTGCCTTGCACGTAAAGCACGTATGTACAAAAATAAAAATTAGGAATAAAATATTGCATATTATTTGACTATATATGACACTACACCAGAGTGAAGTATTGTATTCTGGCTCGATTGTTCTTTAGCGCAGCTTAATCACATTTTTATCAGGAGTTCGTGGAGATAATGGAAATATTAAAGATATTTATACTGTTAACTTCCTCAAACAACGCTACACTGAGGTTTAATTCGTTTAATCTTATGTCTTTGAAAAAGGTTCTACACAGGAAACCCAAGGATGTAACACTGCCATTATAAATAATATAAATTTGAATTATTTTTTCTCCAAAATGTGCATACTGTCCAAAATGTGCATACTGTCGAACTGGGACATGCTATCCTGCTTTTGAGACATTCCCCAGGGCTTCATGAGAGAAACAATGCTCAAATTCTACTTAAACCATATCACAGAGTTTAAGCAATGCTAAGTGATGGACTTTACCAGATGTACGAAACTACCGGTTCCACTATTATCTAAACAGCTCAGCGAATGGTTTACTCTTTCTTAAAGAAAAACTAATTTTGAGTTCAATATAGAATAAATTTGTAATTGCTGCACTATTAAAACTAAACATTTATGTACATTTGTTACCTCAACTTACTTCCGTGTAAACATTTTTGTGTAAACATTAGACCCATTAGACCATCTAACGATGACAGCAAACTTTCAACTGACTTCTACCCTACAGTGCCTCAAAGTAAATAACTTTCTTTTTCTTTTTAATGCACAGTTATCCAACGAACGTCTGTCCAAGTCTCGCAACAAAATCAGTGGTTCAACTAAAATTATCTTTAATAATCTGAGCAGACTATACAAAGCACATACGATGGGTTATTATATGTTGGTGTATGTTCTTTTAATTCCTTAATATATATTTGATGGAAAACTACAAATCTAGAGTCACTACCTAATTCTTACACAAAGTTTTCTTCTTCAACACTGAACCCCAAAGTAAAGAACTGTAACAACGATAATGCACAAAGGAGCTAATATATCAAAAATATATCCGTCGCTGAAACTGAAATTTAGTTTGATAATTTCAGTATTGACTGAAGCATGCTACAGAGTGTGATACGCTTATATGCATGTGCAATGTAGTAGCGCTGGGGATGCAAACGAATGTTTTTTTTTTAACGAAATCAGTTTTTTTATTTGGAAAACCTTCAATAAGTTATCATAGTTAGAACCTTATTTTCTATCTTAATTCACTCCTAAGTGAAGATCTGCAACGCTGTCAATACGCAAATTATGTAATACTCAATATCTATCAAACGATATTCGTGTTGCTGTCTGAAGGAATATTCTCTGTTCCCACCAGCCCAAGCTGGGCCAGGTTAATCTAGCCAAGGCGATTGTTTTTGAATGCTAAATGAAACCAACTATATTTATAAACGTTAATAAACTAATCAGCCCATAACGCACTGAATCAAATAAATTTTCTTTGTATCCAGTGTTGCAACCAATTGTATTTAATCTCACTAAAATCAAAGCATAAACATCAATGGTGGGATTCTCCAAATCGCATGTGGTTTGTATAGCCTATGCATTTAGCCTAGGTTTACTCGATCTAAAATGGTCACTTGTGCATAATGACTAAAATCCACTCAATTCTAAAAATCCAGTCTTGTTTTTAGGACTAAAGTCGATAAGAATTGAGGAAAACGCTTAGCCCTTAACAGGCCGAGCTTTTGACAACGGGAAGTAGCACACGCACCGCACAGTGTAACCCCCCTACAGTTCCTTAAACACCATTACCACGCTATAGAGCGTGTAGGTTTAAATAGCAATGTTCTGCCCAATTGCCTTTTACCCCTCCGCTTCTCCTTTTAAAAATCCCCCTTAACCGACTATAGCGCAAGTTCACGATCAAAGTTAACATTTGTCACAACAGCTCGCTCTTAAAATTTCACAGACTCGCGCAGGGCTTCGTCTGTGTCGAACGTATCGTTTATTTCTTTTCAAAGGCCTGGTCGCGTCGTAAAAATTCTTCTTGTTGAGAGAAATAGGTTTTGTAGGTTATAATAAAATCCTTTGAATGCTTATAAAACTGCACGTAAAATTTGACCGACGAAACGCTCAGCCCGAGCACTTCGCCCCTTTCCCTTTTTGCCTTTTCTCCTTGTACGGCTGCAGGATACCTACTGGACAGCTCGGTTTTGCACGCGCCGTCGTCTTTCGTGGCCGCCGTGGACGTCGCGCTGGTGTTTCCGTCCTCTTCGTCGTCATCTTGATCTTTCTCCGGTTCGGAGGGCGCTGTCGAAGCCGGTTTGCTAGCGTCCTCTTCTTTTTGCGCGCAGTCCTCTATGGAACCCGTGTAGGCGCCGTCGAAAAAGCGATCGAAACCTTGAGGGAGGACGTTGTTGTTTTTGCCCGTGCCCGGGTAGAAGCTGGTACCGGGCTGCTGATGAAGGTGCGGGTGATGAGGGTGATGATGATGATGGTGGTGGTGGTGATGGTGGTTGTTGTAGACGCTCTCATTTTTCATCAGCATTTCCGTCATGGAGGACGACGGCGGGAGGCATTCCTCCGCCGCGTAGCAAGGCGCGTAGCTGCCTCTGTGGTGCCACTTGGTCGACGGATCCAGTCCGTACGACACGTCCCGAACCGGCTGCACGTGTGAGAGGCTTGTCGGGTACGGGTAGGCGAGCTGGCGGGAGGAAGCCTGCGGCAGGAAGGAGGACACTGCAGTGGTGGAAGAGGAGAACTCTGGCACGTAGTATGCACAGTTGGGGAGGTAGAGGCTCGAGCCGCAGCCCGTTCTCTCCCCGAATTCGCTGCTTCTGTCTTTTCGCGTCTGGGAGCAGAAGTTGCCCAGATTGACCGAGTTAAACATTGTCCTGACTCATGCACTCGTGTGCAGTCGGATGGATGTGTTTTTTGCGGGGGGGGGTGGTGGATGGAAGGGGTTGGTGGGGTGGGGGGACTCGAACCGCAGAAGAGAGAGAGGGAGAGAGGGGGGACAATGGGAATGCGAGATGACGCGGCCGCGCTTTCCGTCTAAAGTCGCTTCTAAAGACACGTGATCGAAAGTAGATATATAGTCGTATATCAATTTGGAAGACCTTAGCGTGCGGAGGAGTGGTTCGCTTAAATTATAGAGGTAGAGCTAAACACGATCGGCTTTCAAAGCACCACGAAGAGGTCTGGAATCGAGGGCTTTAAGAACTGTGATATGTTTTTCTCCTTTTCGTATTAAGCCCATCAGTAAACGCATTACCTATTTACCCACGCAGGACTCACGAGGTACACCGGTGGTTGCGTTACGAGAACGCTCGTGATCTATGGCCTAAAAGATCGGCATTCAGAATCAAAATCAAGCTCCACTGCAGTCCACTGTACACTTAAACGTGCAAATCCGAGAACATTTAATGCAATCATACCTGGATTGTTCTGAACATGCTGGCGTTCCGTGTGCTATCATTATCTCCAGTCATTTAATTCCGCACGTGTCAAATGTTCAGCATATTTGTGGTCTGAGGTCTAAAACCATACAAAGCTTGTCATTCCGGGGACGCCGTTGCATTTTGCAAAACCCAAAATCCGTCGCCGTCAGGACGGCGGGGCATTAATTATAAGAAAATCCAATCTATACTGTTTGGTTAAGATAAAAAAACAACAACAAATAGTTGTCGCTTGAGCTCTACTCAACAGTGTTTAAAGGTAAGGATAAAATATTTGCATTGAGGTTTCCCTTAGAGCAGAGGGATCTGAACCAATTGTTGGAAAGGACTGGGAGGTATATGAAGGGTACAAACGAAGGCTTTTCTGCAGGTCAAACGCTTTCAATCAAGTACAAAGGAGGCAGACAGCTGTCCAGACAGCCCTTGAATTTGACCACTAAACTCCAGGGCCTGCAATAAAGGGCCGCAGAAGAGCCGCGGAGGAATTTTCACGTGTGAAATCAGATCTAAACATTTGCTGGTATGGCATCTACTTAACTCTGGGGAAGTTATGATTTTACTGTCTGTTAATTGGTAAAAATTATTTATGTTCTATATTAATTAAAACGTTCCTAAAAAAACAACCCACTGCATATTGACCTGGTTTTGTCTATAAGTAAAATGGCAGAGCGATTGAAAGATGAGGTTCACTAACCTCGATGATCCAAACGGTAAGGATTAATAAACAGAATAAAGAATAAAAACATCCCCGTGCTCTTTTTCCACTTTTCAAACTCTTTCCGTGTCCATTTCTGCCATGGCATATGCAGTCCAAGATATTTTAGGCTGCAGCGTTTGTAGCTTCAGTGTTTGTAGATTCAGAAATGGCTAGACGCTAAAGTGAAACTCATTTGTACCTCAATCAAACAAGCCACCAGGCACGTAATTGCAAGGGTAAACGTTAGTGCAATATGCTTCCACCGTTCCACAATTTTACACGTTTAAAGGGAAATCAATGACTTTGTGTGTGTTTATGCCACATGCTTTCAAGGCCGCGTCAAGTTTGGTCTTACCCAACGTGAAATAGTCGCGAAACCTTTCAAGTGGAGAAGATAGCTTGTTAAAAAACCCCATTCGCACATAAATCGGTTCCGAAACAAGCCTTTAACGTGGCAAGCGTGTTAAGCAGCGTTATTGTCCCCCCATGGCTCAGATCATTTTAATTGGATGTAAGCCAGCCTATTAAATTTGCTCGTATGAGCTGCGAAGAGGCCAAAATACCAACAAAACAGTCAATCCAGAGCCTTATGGACAATTCCGACAAGTACAAAAGGACGGAAAACACCAACAAATTCAGTAAAATTCAAATTAGCAAATTTGCGTCGCGTGCGGCCCCTCCGAACGTGTTACAACCGTCCCGCGATTTGATCTGAAATGCAACACGAGCTTATACACTTGTCTTATTAACAGAGAATAGGGCAAGTAAACAAGAGAAACCAAATAAACACACAGCGAGCTATACAGCTCCGAAAAATTAGGGGATGTTTCATTTTGAAGTGTCCCATAATGAAATATCCCCCAATATTTGTGAGCAGTATAGATCCAATTTTTTGATCTTCCAACAATTATATTCATCAAAAAACGAGGAGACTAAGTCAAACTTTCTTTTTTCCCCGGAACATATTTTATGAATATATTTAATAACAGCCCCATACAAGGAAATTAAGCCGTACCAACGTATAATTTAGAAACCACTGGAAAACGCATACGAGTCGAGTCGAGCTTTGGTAAATCGAGGAGAACGTTAAATTTTCAACAAAACTTTCCTTTAACCATTTGAAGGACCAATATGGTATTTGTTGTAGCTTAATTACTGGAGAAGTACAGCAGCAAAACTAAAAAAACAAACAAACAATTTTTGTAATGTTCCTAAATCTTGTGCACTTGACGGAATAAAAAGGAAAACAAACAAAACCCCATCCACAATGATCCGGGCATTATAGCGAAACGTAATTCACGTATATTTACTAAACAATCAGTTTTAATTTTAAAATGTATTCAAAATCTGCGTGCACAATAAACTTTGCACTGGAAACAAGCTGTTGGTTACCTGGAACAAGTTTTAAGGAAAAAAAGAGACAAATAAGGTATGTATGCGAGTTTATGTGCGAGCACGTTCTTTGCCCTCTTGGTAACTGATATATAAAATAGATTTACGAGGAAGGAAATAGTATCTGCATTTTCTTACCGAATATCCGTTTTGTTTTTTTTGTGTGCTCGAGCATTAGGGTCTAATTGAGTTCCTCACTTTATGAGGTTTAATTTCCTCGGCGCTACCGTTTCTCTCAGATCTCTGCGTTTGAAGTGGCTCGTCTCGATCAGTTTAAATTCAGCACATCTTCATTTCTCTTCTCAAAACTATATCTTCCTTTTGGTATGTATAACCTCGGCGCCTCTCCCCGCTTCGCTGAGCTGCATGTCTTTCCTAAAGATCAAATATAAGCCACAAAGATTGATATAGACATAAAAACGCTCCGAACCGGGGTAAACACATTTTCCAAAGCATTCCATATAAGGATCTTTACTAAGTTGACCTTCAATTTGTACAAGTTTCCGCCCACAAAACTTGCCAAAACACTGGGGGCTGAAGAAAAACAAAACCGTGCATAATCATTTGCTGTTAACGTCAAAAACCCTTAAACCACAACCAAAAAATGCATATGCTGAAGAAGAGTAATTTTTCCAAAACACAATAGTTACTTGCAATAGCAAATCTAATTAAGTTTATCGAATGCGAAAAGCTAAAAGAAATTCTGTAAATGTTTTTTTTATTAATTATTTTTTTTTTTTTTAAGAAAAATGAATTCCTAAACAAGCGAGACATGACTTTTGTAGCCTATGTTTATAGAACTGAGCTTTATAGACACCAGCAGAATATAAATATCCAATCACTATTTATTTATTTTACAATTTTAGCGATTTATTCAACATAATTCCATTTGTATTACATACGAAACATGATTCATGAAATAGCAACAATATTAGTTTGATTCGGAAAGCGATATTGTTTCTTAATTTTATTCATTTTTTTCTTTTTCTTGTTTTGTTTTTGACTGTATGACCATATTAGTATCGATAACATTTTGTCATTACGAGATACACAAGCAATACATTTTAAATAATCTCATTACTTAAACACATGCTATTATTTGTACTTCATCAACAATTGTAACACCAAAGTATGCTATTAAAAACTATTACTATCCCTCTTTGGATATTCACTACCTTTTTTGCGCCAAAGACCCACAGCATTTACTTTATATTAAATTAGTTTAATTGTCAATATGGGAAATGTAGTTCGCAAAGCTCTTTTGTAATAAATAAACATCTTGTGGGGTGCTTTGGTCTTAAACTTGCACTTAAACATTATCGGCAAAACTTTAAAAAAAAACTACATAAAATAAATTTGTTTCAATAAAAAATATGATATTATATTCAATTTTATATTGCTTCTATATTTATATTAAGTTTATTGCAAGTCTAAATTGGGGGATATTTCATTTGAAAGTATACCCTAATTTTTGTGAGTAATATATTATGTTATGGACTGATTTTAACTGCTATACTGTCAAGCTATTATTATTGTTTGCAGAAGAGAAGAAACTTTTCTAAAATAAAAATAATAAAAAAAGTTTTCTAAAATAAAATGGATAAATAAATACAATAAGCTCGTCTCAATACCACATCCTTCCTGCGAATAAAATTAACACATAACTATTTATGTTCTTGACTATGTTTTAGTTAAAACTTTACAGCTTTACATTCACAGCAAACCAAACCATGGGCAAGTATTCATCCGTGGTGAATCTGTATTTCCCTCCCCCAAACACACACACACACACACACACACACACACACACACACACACACACACACACACACACACATTTATACATTTTCATACCACATGATGTTGCTTTATAGAATCGCTTCACTGTTAAAGAACAGGATCAAATTTCAACAGATGTTTGTTAGATTACTGTTTGTTTTTCTTTTAACCGTTTTTATTTCTGTGTGAACATCTTATAAATGTACAGTGGAAACAGTCAGCTATTATTGAGTACTGAACCAAAATGTTCAACCATTATTTTACAATATAGCATAGAATAGTATGAAATAATACATTATAGTATAGAATATTAAACTTTACTGTTATTGTACTATAATATTCCATACTACATTATGTTATACTAAACTTTACTATATTTTATTATATATTATATTATATTATATTGGTTCTGTACTGTGCTATTTTATAGCTTACTAAACTACACTGTGCTCATCTTTACTATCATTCTATATACTGTTTTATGCTAAACTATACTATACTTATATTTACTATATTTTGCTATATACTACGCTGTGCTATTTTAGACTCTATTTTTTCTATACTATTATACTGTGACATTGTATACTATACTATTAAATATTAATCTTACCTTTTACACAATACTGTTTTATACTTTATATTACTATGCTATTTTATTATACTCACCCTATGTTGTCATTTATGCTGTATACGATTTTTATACTAAATCTATACTATACATCAAACTTTACTTTTCTATTTTATACTATTCTATACAGTAGTGTTACAAGGTGGTATTTTTAGACTCTTTTGAACTATACTGAACTTGACTACAGACTATAGTCTTTGTTTTTATTATACTAGTCTGTACTATACTATATTGTGTCATTTTACACTGCCATACTAAAGTATTCTATATTATGCTATTTTATATGAATGCCATCTTGTATTATTCTATACTGGTTTATATTAGAAAACAATACTATATTATATACAGTATGCTTTTCTTTTCTATTTTATACTACACTGGTATACTATTTTATTATATTATATTTTATACTCCAACGCTTTACTACATTTTATACCTTTTTATACTATTCTTTACTTTATTATACTTTAATGCTCTTATATACCATTTTTATATTGTATTATACTACATTAGTATTTTCTAGTGTCACATTTTACAGTTATATATTAAATACTATTTAAAGTTTGCATTGAAACAGTATAAGTATGATGGTTGTTTGTTACATTTTTGTTTTTTTTGCAAACGATTCTGTTTTTTAATCCTCGTTTCCTCTTCTATCTTTATGTTTTGCTTAATAGTATTTAAAAAATAAAAGCCGCACTCACTGCATCGCGCACGTGCTGATTTGGTCTTGTACTCTTCTAGTTTACATTCTGTATGCTATATTCTTCAGAAAATATGAATGAATTTCTACCTTCTGTACACTTTTTAAACCTATGTTCATGGCATTAAACTAAAGCAAGCGAACATTGCTCTGTACTTCTGTACTTTTTGTATTTTGTCATATATAACTGCGGTAAAGATCTGCTGTAATATAAAAGCCGAAGGAATCAAAAATATTTTTTAAATGCGCACTATACACAGGGATATTGAGTTTTATAGATGCAGGGCAAGATTCTCATATGTGTTCTTAGTCCTAAGGAAACTTTCGAAAACGCTGCCGAAAGCCATTCCTTTGTGTGTTTGTCCGTGAGTGTGTGATTGTATCTTTATTTATTTGGCAATGAATGTTTATATGCACCAGAAAGTCTTGGCGTATTTAAGTATTTAAATTTGTTTTATTTTGTGCCACTACACACATCATAGCAATAACAATACAAGGTCTGGATATAGATTATAACGAGACCCAGGACCCAAAGAAGGCCAAAAAGTAAAATTGTATTAGCTTTTGTAATTGTAAAATGCAATAGTTTGAGTGTAATTTAGATGCAATAGGGTTATTGTCATATAAAAAGAAAAAGACAGTTACATTGAACAACGTATATCTTACTCTAAACAAACAATTTGTAAAATAAAAAGTCAAACGAAAAAATGTGCAGTCTGTGCATTTGTGTAGTATAGGGTACTTAAACGTTTACGTTTATACATTTTACACACAGATTGCATTATAAACCTTTTATAACACTTGTAAGTATTTTATTAGTGTCCTCATGAGCACTTTCCAACTCATAATAACACAAACACAACCTTAACACTTTTACATTCAGATAACTATAACCACTAGCTGTATTTAGTTTGGTACGTTAATTATAAAAAGCATTTAAAAATGAAATCGAACGGATTAAATTTAGTGGGATACACTGATCTAACACACACTCAAGCCCTGCCGAACACATACCTATTTTGACCTCAGAAGTGTGTGTTAATGGGGTAATCTGTTAAATCGGTTCTCAGGACGGAAAAAAGTTCTAAAATTTGCAGATCGTATACACTAAAGTGATAGAATTGGGAAATATTGATCTAAGAAACGTCTTTTCTCTCTCTTTTCTTTCACCCTCCTCCTTCCCACTGCCACATTCAAGGTCTTCGTCAAAGGCACATATCATTGACCACAGACAAACCGCCATAAAGTGGCTAAAGTCCGTCTCAAAGTCAAAACCGCGGTCATAAAGCACTTGAAATGGGAGCAAACCACCAAATGACCCAAATGCCTGAAGACGAGACCAAGCAAAGCTGTTAAAAGAAAACCAGTTAAACCTCTACGAACGTCGTGTTACACGGCACAAACTCCTCTAAGAAAAAAAAAACTATTTGATTTTTTAAAATTAAATTAAAAGTCGTTTAAAAACAAACTTATCTAACGTTAGCCCCAGTGTACGCACGTTTCTACAATCTGAAGCCAAAATTTGGATTTCGGACTTTCAATTTTTATAATATGCGTTTCTTAACACACGCCCTGCGTTATTTGTGGTAAAATAACACAACAGTACAAAAACCACCTACCTAAAAACAAACTGCTTTCACGTAAACTACAATGTACAAGCATTTATATAACTTGCGGGGGAACCTGAATCGTTTTGGTTAATGCGCAAAAGTAAAAGAAACTCGGGGTGATTTATTTTATTTATTTTGGTTGTTTTATTCTGAAGAAAGAAGCAAGGCTTCTCAAAAACGCGTAGGCTACACTATAGGATAGATATCAACAAGTTAGCTAAACCAATTTAAATATTGGTTTATGTTATTTAATTTTAAAAAAGTACATGCACTGTATATTATATTTGCGTTATAGCCAGGTAAAAGATGTATCGTGTAAAGTACAGTTATTTTGCTTATCTGCAGCTTCGTTACTTCTGAAATATCTAAAGCTCTTTCTATCTTTTTGCCATTGGACAGTCTGTTGATCACAATAAATTTGATTAGGCCGAACGTATTTGTAATCCCAAAACAACACACATTGGAACTGATAGTCTCAGTACACGGAGATACTGAGAGTAACCGAAGAACTAACTTTAACTTTAAAATAAATAAAAAATGAATTTTAGGAATTAAACGTGGTAAATTGTTGCAAATCGTATCTTGTAAGGCGCTGTGATTTACACACATACGTTTTCCTTGTCGTTTTTTTAGTCCTGAGAGAGATGGAGCTCGAGATGAAATGGACTTTATGGTCCACGTAGGAAATTTGCTTTGGACTCGGCATTGCTGCAAATCTGCTGAAACCATTTCATTATCTACAAACACTTCGAATCCTCCAAACATTTATAAATAATACGCAACCAGCGCACAAACCTGACTTGTATAGAGAAAAAAAACTACTAAAAGTACTGCTGCATATATGGAGATATCAGGACTAAAAACAGTACGTAACACACACACGCTGCTCAACGTTTATACACTAAGAATGAAAGATTACTGCATACAAATGCTCATGTAATATTATTGAAAGATAGTTTACTTGTGTATTATGCACTATAGGACCGCTTTAAAATACATATATAAATGTAGCCAAACTGTGATTTTTGAAGATTTTCATGATTTTTGGAGATTTTCATGACACACTTTTAGTGTGTGTGTGTGTGTGTGTGTGTGTGTGTGTGTGTGTGTGTGTGTGTGTGTGTGTGTGTGTGTGTGTTTTAAAAACAAACTCTTT
>JAUZSU010120063.1:0-18512 GCA_034780255.1 Parotocinclus maculicauda
GGGTCTATCTTTTTTTTGTTTAGAACATGGCCACTATCTTGAAAGCCGCCATATTGGATCAAGGACAAGTTTCTCCAGTGGGAAAGTGGTCATGCAGCATATCAAAGAAGACCAGATTGTCTCAGAAATCGATTGCTGCTATCAGATTTGCAATATTTCTTGTGGTTCAAAAGTTATCAATACAAATTTAAAACTTCTGTTGTTTGTCACAGGTAACTGAAGATGGAATTGATGATTCTGATGTCTGGAGAACACAGCGGCCGTATCATAGCCACAGACTTCATCAACCAACTCCCAGAAAGACCACCAGTTTTACATGTCACTGATAAATAACTTATAGCCAAATTCAGAGAAACTGGGACTGTGGAGGACTGTGGTCGTCCGAAGACCGCTTCCGACGAAGAAACCTCAACAATGGTTTTGGCAACCTTTTTGTGAAAAGTCCATGACACAGCACGTCCTGTGGCTTCTGACTCACCCTGTACATTTAAGTAGACTATACTGTATTTCTATTTTAAAATAAAATAAAATCAATATAATGAATTATGTTACATTATAGAACTTTTGTATCCAAAATAGTATGCATTACAGGCACTGCAATATAATTTCCAGTAATAGAGATTATGACACATTGATCATAATGCTTTAAGTGCTGGTGTTTTTATTATTACTTACAGAGCCTGTTTTTAATGGAGAAAATGTAACACATATTGTAAGGTATATGAAGCAGCTCACAACTCCAGTACTGTAGAACCTTTTTTATCTGGTTTGGGACGTTTCTTACAATTTAATCAAGAGACCTGTAGACCTCCATATATACAATGTATTTTTGTCTTCACATTTAGCAGTTTAGTGTAAATATAAATAAATAATATGATAAACACTTTTAACAAACTCTGGTCTTTAAAATGTGATATTATTGTTGTGAGACTTATAGTTAAACTTAATAGTATAAACCTAATTAAATGGCTTTTTCATTTTAAAGGTGGCTGTTAAGGGTCTTGTTTAGTGCTTTTCACACACATGGTCCAAAAACAGGAAGAAAAAAAACTGAGAAAAACAGAACTGAGATTAATGCCTAGACTGTTTGACATGACTGGCTCACCAAATTAAACCACTTTCACCTTTATGGAAGTTCACGTCTACAAAAAGCAAGCAAAACACATTGCTACAACACTGTACAAAGCTGTGCAACTACAAAATATACAAAGAATATACATTTTACAGTTAATTTGCAGATCTGCAGTGCTTACTGGGTGCCTCATAAAGACGTCCATCTTGCTGTATATAAATACATGCTTTTTGTATGTAGAAGGTCTCCCAGAAGAAAGCGGTTTCTTTAATCTAATCAGAAATGTAACTTTTTAGATGTTTAGATGAGACTAATGTAAATTCTGTTTCTCCACAATCACTCCACAATTCCTTTTCTATGAAAACAGGCTGGTTTTATATTTGGCAGCATGGTGACACAATCGTTACCTCACACGTTACTTTATTACCTCAAGGTTTAAGTCTCTGAACCTGTGCGAGGGGGATCATTTCACATTACTACAAAACACTACATGGCATGTTTGATACTTTTCAAATTTTACATTTGTTACTAGAGCCCCAAATCAGAAAAAAGTAAAACACAGTGCTCTTAACATCTACTTAAAATGAACCCAGAATATTCTATGTTTTCCTGGTCAACTGCATTTCATTTGTTAATAAACATCCATTCCTGCATTCAGGCCTGCAACACATTTTACAAATGTTGGGACAGGGACAATTTATGGCTAGTGATGTGGTAAAAAACAAGATTTATGATGTGTTAATAAACAGATGATGTCAAAAGATGATCAAATTATTGAAATGTTTAAAAACAAGGTACCTCAAAAAAAGTAATTTGGCTTATTTTGCTATGTTCAATTTAATGGATGTCCCTGGACCTGGATACATCAGCATGTCCATTGTGTTCCATGAGAGGTATTTCACATCCCATACAAGCAAATCCTCAGTTGCTGCACTACAGCACTTGGAGAAGGGCGATACTGATGGAGGCATAACCAACTCTTTAAGGCCATTGCTGAATCCACAAGGACATTTATGGGCAAAGTAGTTTTGAGCTTCCAAGAAAACCATCGACTTAATCAAAATCAAAGCAGGGGAGCAGGCAACCCCAGTCAAAAGATCACCGGTAGGGATCCTGGTCTCTTCTAGAGACTGGCAGCTGTTTGTGAAACATAACTGTCATGTGATCGCTAACCATGCTCGAGTACAGAACACGTCAGCTTCCTCTTAGCCTTAGTAGCTAAAAATTGTTTGCATGGTGAATCAATATATCGGGGGTAAAGGATATGAGAGGTCTGTGTGTCAGCATGCCCAAAACAAATGTACATTTCAGTTTAGTTCTAACCTATTCTAATTTCTCTTGTTCACATTTAATGGATGTCCCTGGACCTGCATTGGTTCCTCCAAAATCTCAATCTTTTCTGCATTAATGCTGCCATCACAGAAGTGTAAACGACATTTGCCAAAGGCACTAACACAGCCTCATACCCTCTGTCTGGAGCACACGGTGTCCATTTCTTATGAAAAAAGAAAATAATTGATCTGACCACAATACACATTTCCACTGTGTAACGCTCCATCCTAGGTGCCTCTGAGTCCAAATAAGTCAACATGGCTTCTTTTTTTAAATTCCTTGAATCATTTAATGATATTATTTACTGTAGATGGAGAAAAATGCAAATCCCTTCAAATATTTTTGATGAGCATTGTGTGTGTGTGTGTGTATGCAGCCTGTTCCAACAGTTTTTTCACTTTAAAGGATAGTCAGATGGAGGTCTGGCTGTGACAGGTGAGGAACTTTAAAAT
Source organism: Parotocinclus maculicauda (assembly GCA_034780255.1). Lineage (NCBI taxonomy): Eukaryota > Metazoa > Chordata > Actinopteri > Siluriformes > Loricariidae > Parotocinclus > Parotocinclus maculicauda. The sequence continues at coordinate 2,857 of JAUZSU010120063.1, forward strand.
TATTTTCAGGTTTTAGGATTAGTAGAGGTCAGTAAAGGTTGTGAGGTCAAATCCCATGCCTCCCTTTTAAAAGTCTAAAAGGTTTTGTAGTTACTTATGTCATATCTTGTTAGTATTTACATATCTTGTGAGAATATTCAACTTAAGGGGCTCAACATCGGCTTAATGGTAATTGCTAAGATCTTCTGGTCTCTAGAAGAAACCTAAACTTAATGTCTCCTGCTGCCATTTGTCACACTAACCTATCCGTCAGTATACAGGAACCACCACAGAACCACCAGTGAACAGAAGCTGTTTGCATGGTTGATCAACACTTGCTACACATATGCCAGCTTCAATCACACTACCATGTTATTGTTACTACTTCTCGTATGGTGGTAGTGACCACAATCTATAAATTGTGTATTTGGTGGTGAGTGCATACACAACATTTTGTTACATTCAGGTAAAATCCAAACTTACTAAGTTCATTGGAATCGTTTTAATGTGATAGTTTTAGTTTATGACAGACATATGTGGTGTCACTTTAGAAAATGCAACATATAAAAAAGTTTCCGCTGGCACACCAAACGATCTTTAATTTGTTCCTGTATGGAAACCATTAAAGCAGTGTTTTCCCCTTGTATTGCAAAGGACTACTGTGATTATAGTGTTTATTGCAGCCTTACCTAATGTTCACTGAAAGAGCAACATAATTCTATAATGAAAACAAGATTAAACAAGTGGAAGCATGTGTAACTCCTATTTGATTTGAATGAATTCAAACAAAAAATAACTCTAAAAACTCTAAAACAGGCCATGTTCATAGATATCTATTTTTAAGTCCATTTGAGTAAAACATTTATAATTGTTGTACATAAAATCTAGGGTTAAAACACTACATGTAATATTTGACACACTTAATGATGAGACATAATACCAAACTGACTCATTTTCTTTTAATTTGTATTTAAAAGCAATTATTGTAAGTGGCCCTGTTATGTCTGTGCTGTTTACATCTGTCTTATCTTGTCCCTACATACAATGCATTCCTCTCAAGCTCTGTCGGGTCTGATGGGGACTGTCGCTGAACAGCCATATTTAGGTCTCCCCAGAGCTGTTCAGTTGAGTTAGGGCTCTGGCTGGGCCACTCAAGGACATGCACAGAGTTGACCCTAAGCTATTCCTGCGTTATCTTGGATGTGTACTTAGTATCTTTGTTTTGTTGGAAGGTGAACCTCCTTCCCAGTCTACAACCCCTGGCAAAAGTTGTGGAAGCACCACTCTTAATTTTTAATTGTATAATTTTGTAGTAAAATGTTAATCACTGAGACACAATTTTTATTTTATTTTTAAAATTCCAACCTATTGGCATTAAGAAAACAATAATAAAAAAATAAATTATATAATTGTTGTAGTCAGTCACAGTTGTGTTTTTAGATCAAGTAGAGTAAAAAAATACAGACTCACTAAATTCTGAGACAAATATGATATATATTATCACTGTAATTTGCAGTTCTAAAACAGACACCTTTATTAGATTAAATCTGCTAATTAGCTAATTAAAAAAATGTGCTCACACGTTGGAGTGCTGTTGCACAAAGTGGATTAACATGAATTATGGTTCCAACACGAGCCAAATGCAAGATGTCCTCGTAAAGCCAGATGGTTGTAATTTTGAAAAAAAAAGATTTGTAGCATCATTCTATAATTAACTTTTTTCTACAAAATGAAACAACTGAAATATCTTCCTCCAAGAGAGATGATTCCATCATTTTTGCAAGTGGTTGTACCTGCCACTGGAATGCTTTACTGTTTAAATGTTTTTGCGTAGGGGATGAGCAGTGTCTTTTTCTCCAGTCAGGACGATTAGACATTTATTGGAATTTTGAGGATGAGCACCCCAGTCTAACAGACACAATGGCAACAGACCCAGGCCACAAACAAACGACTATGAGCAAGCAGTGTACATGCAGTAAAGTCTGCAAGAACATCCAAGACTTGAAAATCCACGAAGCAAAGATGATGTCTTTGTTGGCAGCAGGAACAACACAACACACAGGTGTTTAACCAGATAAGATACAGGAGGAGCCAGGCCAGGAGTCACCCCATAGTGTTCGGTAACCTCCAATTGTTGTTGACTAATCATCTGAGCACCAATTCGAACCGGATGCAGAATAAATGGTCTGCAGCTACCATGGCTTCACTGTGGAAGCAGTTTGATGAAAATGTAGACCAAAATTTTGAGGCAGCGAGGGCAGAGGCTGACCGGAAACTTCAAGCCATGATGACGATGATTGTCAGCATTGCAGCTGAACAGTTTGGCAAGGGGGAGAAAAAAAGCTCTAGAACATTTTACTCAAAGAATCAGAGAGCTTTAAAGATCCACAACATCAGGAAGGAGATGAAAGCTCTGATGTCCCAGCACAAGAGGAGAATAGGAAAACTTTGTCCTAGCCCAGTTAATGTTCATCCAACGGAAGAAGACCAGGGTTTTCTGCTGGGCAGAGTGACATTGGAGCCGGCGACACAAACCCGACGGTGGCCAAAGTGGAATCCAAATGAGGCTAGGCAGGAAGTGGTATGCTGTTCAAGAGGCTGAGGCTGGTTGGTGTGGTTACAAGAGCAAAGCAGTGAGAATGAGGCAACTCAGGGCTTAGACAAGATGGGAGAACATGGTTGAGAGGAAAGTGAACTGGATTCTGGAAAGTCAAGCCTCACCACATTAAGTTCCTTATTAATGTGGTGTATGATGTGCTTCCAAGCCCATCTAACCTGCACGCACTGGGCATAGCAGATACATCAGCATGTCCATTGTGTTCCATGAGAGGTACATCACATCCCATGCAAGCACATCCCCATCTGCTGCACTACAGCACTTGGAGAAGGGCGATACCGGTGTAACCAACTCCTTAAGACCATTGTTGAAGCCACAAGGACATGTATAGGCAAATTAGGTTTGTGCCTCCAAGAAAACCTTCGCCTTGGTCAAAGCAGGGGAGCAGGCAACCCCAGTCAAAAGATCACCGGTAGGCATCCTGGTCTCTTTTAGAGACTGGCAGCTGGAAGTGATTGGAACACCTGATTCAGATAATTTGGATGGGTGAGCAAATACTTTTGGCAATATAGTGTATGTATTACATAGAGTAAATATGCAGCTCCACTGATTGAGTTCTCATAGTCAGATGTTGGAAACAACAGTTCCTGAGGGTTTGCAATGTGAATGCTGGTATATATGCTAATGGTACTATAGCCTCAGTGTGCCTAGTGAATCTTGGTTTAGGCTCCAAACTCTCCTATTCCTACTTTTTCCATTCTATGAGAATATAATACAATTCTTATAAAATATGTTCTTAAAGAATTAATGTGCTACTATGTGTAAGAAAAAGTATAATACACCACTGATAACACTTTATGGACAAAAGTTTTCTGGATACTTTTTCTAATTAGTGTTCCTTGTTAGTTACAATAATCAGTAATAATATCATATCAGGAAGCATCCTAGGATACATATTTCCACATAAAAACAGTGGCAAATAAAAGGTTCATACTGGAAACCTCTGTGACTATCATTATGGTATTTTAATAGGTTTCTACTTTCCCAACAGTTCTAAAACCTTTTAAATCAAAGTTCCATAAAGGAATGGTTTGCCAACTTTGAAGGAGAACTTGGCAGACTTGCACTGAGCCTTCACTTTAACTCCAGTAGACACCACTGAGATTAGTTGGAACAGCAGCTGTGAGTCAGAGATTATTGTCCAACATCATTGCCTGACCTCAGTGAGTGACGTTCCACGTTCTACTGGAAAACATGACTGTTCTAGCAGCAATGGGGAGAGAAACTTCATGTTAATGAGTAGTGTTTTAGAGGCCAGAAAACTTATAAAGTGTTTACTATAAAGTGAAAGTGACTTGTTTAATCAGTTACTGATAAAAGATTAAGATTTTGACTGCAAGTTATATAAAAAATATATAAAATATAACCCAGAAATATAAGCCTGCTAAAAGGAGAATCCTATTGTGTTCTTTGGATTTACTGGATGCTGGTTTGGAGGATACAACAGTCTCTTGCATGGAATGCTGTGATGGTGGCTTATTAGCCAGCCATCTTATGAGGCAAAGTTTACCAGCAAATCAGCAAGCTAACCCAGTAACTGATCATCACTAACCTGTTGAAGAAAGCAGTTGAGCCCATGTTGAGCCCACAAGCCCAAGTTTGTATGTACAGGTATGTCTCTTTAACACCCTGTTAAACATCTGTTCAACATCCATTTAGTAGCCTAGTAAATAATCTATGTTATAAAAAATTTGTAATGAAGTAAAAAAAAAGTAAAATATAAATCTGTTTTTTAACTTTTGACATTGCAGCTGTAAACAGCTGTACAACAGCGGTTCCCGATTAATGATCTTACAGTACTGTACTGCAATATTACCATATTTTACTTAATAATTCCAACAAATTCTCATGTCAATTTCATAGTTAGGTTATGTACTACCTCCCAATATTATAACAGTGTGGAACAGTGTGGAACAGTCAATCAATGGTGCAGATCCAGGAGTAGAGGTGGGAGTTAAAGTGCAGAAGTCTATTCAAGTGAAAGCTCACTGTTTTGGACTGTGGTAGCCTAGCGGTTAAGGAGCTGGACTCTGGAGCAGAAGGTCCAGGGTTCAAATCCCACATCTGCCAAACTGCCACAGTTGGGTCCTTGAGCAAGGCCCTTAACCCACAATTGCTTGGATTGTAAGACTGTATGAGTTGTAAGTCGCTTTGGATAAGAGCATCTGCTAAATGCTATAAATGTAATGTAATGTAAATTGATAAGGAATGGTCTTTTTGGAAGGATAGCGGACACCACTTGTTTGGAAGGGGAACAGCGTGAAAAAGGCTAAAGGCTTAGGCCCTAGGTTTTCTCAATTTGGGATTGGCCTTTTAAAATAATATAATATTGTAAAGCTGCTTTGAGATAATGCACCATTGTAAAAGGCTAAAAGGCGCTTTATAAATAAAGTTGACATTGACTTTAGATATGCCGAAGCCCGGAATGAAGATCAGTGGAAAAGCATATTACAGTTAAATCCAAGGTAAAATTTTTGGGTCCACTTGTATCCCATTGATAAAACTATCTATCTATCTATCTATATATATATATATATATACAGTATATTTGTTGTTTTATCAATGGTATACAAGTGGACCCAAAACATTTTACCTTGGATTTAATTGTAATATGCTTTTCCACTGATATATTTATATATTTGTGTAAACTTGCTGTGACCTACAAATAACACAACACACAGCCATTAATGTACACCCAAAAGTGTAAATGGCCAAATTGTGCCCAAAGTGTCAATATTTTGTGTGGCCACCATTATTTTCCAGCACTGACTTGACTCTCTTGGGCATGGAGTTCACCCATGTATGTATTTGGAACACAGGCAGAGTCTGAGCTGAACCATTTTGCAGAGAAATTATTTACCAGTTAATTGTTCAGACCCAGCAGTTTTATAGTTAGAGCCAGCTGCTGGAAACAACGGTTCCTGACCCTGGGAACCCCTGGCGGGTCTTGCAAAGTGTTGGGTGGTGCATTTATAAAACCCTGTTATGGACTGGTGTCCTGCCCAGAGAGCATCATTAAATTTCGTGTTACGCTTCAGACCTATCTTTGACAGTAGTTAATTAGACCTGTACTTAATGCTGCTTTTAGTGAGTAGAGGCAACATAAATTGTGGCGGAGGTCTAAAAGAATTGTGGAGGTGCTGTTCCTGTTAGGGTACCAAGAAGTTTATTGGTTCTCCTGATGGTCAGGTGACACCATGGTGAATTAATGAACCATTTCTCTTGTATATTAAATCGTAGTTTGTGATTTTCACCTTCATCATCTTCGGTTCTTCTCTCTGTCTTTAAACAGCAGTCCCATGTGACACTCTTCCTCTTGCACCTGTTGATGGGCCGACAATGCATGAGAAACCCAGTTGGCTTAGTGGTTTCAAGATGGAGGATGGAGAGAGCTGTCAAGTCATGGCGTTTGCTGTTAATTCCGGGCGACCCACTCACTACCCAGGCAAGGACCAGCGGCGTAACTATCAGCTGCGCTGGCGCATGGATTACCTGATGGATTACGATTGCAGAAGGCATGGCTTGATCTGCATGGTGTGTGGAGCCACACTGGCAACGCTAAAGGTGAGCACGATCAAGAGGCACATCCAGCAGGTGCACCCTTACTCTCTGGACTACAGCGAGGAAAAGAAGCAGGAGACACTGGAGAGTTACAACCAGACAGCGCTGAATTTTATCCACTCCGATGACTGCTCTTCAGACCACAGTCTCGTAGCACAGACTACTGACGAATCTATGATTAACCAGACTGGTCTGTACAGCACTTAACGAACACAGGTGAGGGTTGTGGCATGGTTTCTTGTGCTCAGGAAGTTGATTGCTACACCAAGCCAAAAAATATGATCTCTACGTATTTTTGTTGAACATATAAGCTTAAAGAAATACTGTGCACTTTTTGTCCCAAATTATTTCACATCCTGATTTCTGTTTAATTATTGCAGCTATTACCTGTCTCTACTTAGAGATAAGCAGAAGGTAAGCTTGCTGCCTACAAAGGAATGATGTCTCTGATTTTCGAAGCACCTTTAATGCATCTGAGCTGATTGTGAATTTTGTTGATGAATGCAGATTGCTGGCTTTAATGTACCAGAGGGATCATTTTGAATGGGGTCAGCATCACAGTGGGTCACATATTCAGCTATTCAGCACTTAACAAAGCACTTGCTATGGGGGACATTGGAACCATTATGACTCATCTAGAGTAGCACTTTGCGACACACATCGCGTGCAGAGTGAGCAGTTTCATTCTTTACAACTTAAAACGGTAACATCACATCTTTAATACACAGGATCAAGACCAAATGTAGAAAAACCTAATGAATAAGTCTGGTTTTGAAATGGTTCATGTATACCCGCTGCTCTGTCATTATTGGATATGAGGGACACAAGTCCATGTCTCAGGGAATGTGTGCTTGCCATCTGTGATATAGATTTCACATTATTATGTTTATGGCTCAGCCAATAACTGTAGTCCAAAATGCATATACAACCCCAAATCAGAAAAAGCTGGGGCAGTGTGAAAAATGGAGTTTAAATAAAAATGCAGTGTGCCTTACATTTATTTAGACATTTAATTAGTAATTTGTATTGCAAACAGTACATGAAACATGAACAAAATCTTAGGTTCATACTGTCTGCAATAAAATAAAAGGTAAAGTAAGTGTAAGATACACTGCTTTTAAAATGATTAATTAATTGATAATCTAAACATTTTCCATACTGTCCCAACATTTTCCGATTCGAAGTTATAAATTATTATAAACCTGTACATGTAATTAAACAGAGAGAGAATCGATATTCTTGGACTTTATCGGAATTGCTCAAACATTACCAAGTGCTGTTCCCAGTGCAGTAACCAAGTTCCATGCAACTGTTGGTGGAAATAAAGCCATTAAAAAGACTCCTTTTCTTATTTAAAGTTCCCCTCTTCAACGCAGATGTACTTGCAGAGTACTTACTTAAGCTCCACAATGGTGAGCCAAACAAAGCTGATACTCCAATTAATGTCAGCTTATGTGGGGCATAGAAATATGTGAAGATTTATTAGCAGACCTGTTTATGAACCAGATTTATGCTGATGCGAAATAAAGGAGATATTAGTTATGAATTATACTCACCGAGCACTTTATTAGGAACACCTGTACACTCACTCTATAATGCCGTTCTCTAATTAGACATCTTGTGGCAGCAGTGCATAAAACCATGCTGACACAGGCCAGCAGCTTCAGGTAATGTTCACATTAACCATCAGTGTCTCTGACTGTGGTATGATTTTTTGTGCCAGAAGATGGTTTGAGTATATCTATAGCTCCTGATCTCCCGGGAGTTTTATGAACAAAGGCTCTCTAAAGTATAAGTAAGTAACCAGCAGTTGTGATGAAGAGAGAGAGAGAGCAATTAAAAATATAGCTGACAGAAGGTCTACCTGCACTCAGATAGCACACTTCAAACCTTGAGGTGGATGGGCACAACAGGGTACCCTACTAATTATATTAATTTTAATATACTGTAGTTTTCCTAATTTAGTGTTCGGTGTGTGTTTTGACATTTGGAAACCATAAATCAATGAATATATGATGTTGTAAAATGAGGGTCCACTACTGATTTGTTTTTCCATTTCTTTTGACCTGTCATCTGTCTGGATTAGACTATAATCAGTTGGTCTGGGTGCCTGTTAAATTGTTTAAATCTGTAATAAACAAATGACTGTCCCCAATACTGTTCTGTTTACTATGTAGTGTCTGACACTAGTGGTACTATCAATTCTGTTTGTAAGAGCATATGGCAGCTACTATGAAATAAATCTATGAACATGACCATATATAGAGAGAGTCCTAAAATATTTTGTGTATATATATAAAATTTTAGGTATGCACCATTGATTGAGCACATAACGTTCTGTGAATGTTGACCAGAATGGATGACAACCAGATATTTCTATAGTCACATAGCTTGTATTTATAGGCTACTGTATTGTAAATATAATGTATATTCTCACAGTAAACCTGCATATGTATTGCATTAGAGATATCACTGACAACACGAGTAGAACAATACCATCTACACAGCATCCTTCATGCTGCATTTTTAATTAATGGAAATGTACAGCAATTATTAGTAATGTACAGCCGTGGCCAACAGTTTTAAGAAAGGCACAAATTTTGTTGCATCAGTTTTTAAGGTGGCAATTAGTATTATCTCTAGATTGTGATGCATGAACAGATGAATTGTAATTAATTGTAAACTCATTCCCTACCATGAAAATGAACTTTTCACAAAAATTACTGTATTTCAGCCCTACAAAAAGACGTGGTGGCCTAGTGGTTAAGGTACTGGACAATGGACCAGAGGATTCAGGGTTCAAATTCCACCTCTGCCAAGCTGCCACAGTTGGGTCACCTTAACCCACAATTACAAGACTGTATCAGTTGTAAGTCACTCTGGATAAGTGCGTCTGCTAAACGATGTAAATGGAAAAAGTGCTAACAATCTCATTAATCATCTTATTAGCGCAGGAGAAAAGGTTAATAAGGATAAGACAGCTGATCTCAGTCTGTCATGCTGATTAGAAGAGCAGACCGATTGTTTTAAAAAGGTAGTAGTGCTTTTAATTTCTGTTAACCATGGTTACCTCCAAGGAAATGTGCAGTCATCATTTAATTGCATTAATAGGGTTTTACAGGCAAGGACACCGCAACTGCTTGATCAACTTTATTAATTTAATTTATTTATTAAATGATCAGCAACTTCAAGGAGTGTGGTTCAGTTGCAGTGAAGAAGGTTTCAGGGGCCCAAGAAAGTCAAGAAAGCCTCAGGACCGTCTACTAAAGAGGATGCTACAAAGAGCTACAAGATCAGGTCAACACCGGTGCAGAGCTTGCTTTTGAATGGCAGAGGGCACGTGTGAGTGCATGTGAAGGCACAGTGAGATGAAGGCTTTTGGAGAATGGTTTGGTGTCAAGAAGGGAAGCAAAGAAACAACTTCTCTGCAAAGACATCAAGGACAAAGTGACATTCTGCAGGAAGTGTAGGGATGGGAGTTCATTGAGATATTTTATCTGAGGAAGCCAGTTTGGGATATCTGGAAAAATGATTGCTCAAAGAAGGCGAATGCTACAATGAGTCCTGTGTCATGCCTACAGTGAACCATCTTAATACCATTTATGTTTGGGGTTGCCAAACATTCAGGGAAGTGGGTTCACTCAAAGTTTTGCCTAAGAACACTGGCATGAATAAAGAATGGTATCATCCTCATCCACAATAATCCAGGAGCAATTTGGAGATGAAAGTTTGCTTTTTTCAGCATGACGGAGAACCATAATAATCAGGCAAAAGTGATAATCAAGTGGTTCAGTAAACAAAACATTTAAATTTTGGCTCCATTTGCCAGGAAACTCCAAAGGTCTCAATCCCATTGAGAACCTGTGATCAATCATTATAAAGAGGGTGGACAAACAAAAAACCCAGGAACTCTGATCAACTCCAAGCAATGACTATGCAATAATGGGTTGCCATCATTCAAGATTTTGCCTAAATAAAAAGGATCAATAAATATTGTTTTTGCTTAAACTGGATATATTAGTTGATAAAAAGTTTAAAACATATGGAATGCTCATAATTGTACTTCATTATACAATATAAACATCTGACACAATGGTCTAAAAAAAATAATAAACTGTTACAGCCCTGTGTAGAGGAAAGGCGTAACACTTACAAAGATGGTATAATGAAGCTGATAATTTTCTTTGAAATAAGCCAAAAATGCATTGTTAAGAGAGTATTACAAACAACATAGAGCCAGATAAAACAAAGACTCAATGAGTGAATGTGAACTAGTTTATATACAACTAGTTATAGTTGAGAGAGGATATACAGGGCGGGACAAAAAGCAGTACTACTTATAATAGGACAGGTACATAAACTTGTGTATGCTATTCACAGCTTTAGCCAAATGAGTAGTGCAGTAGCTTGCTTAAGAGCAGTCTCTTATCAAAGCTAGCAATCATAAACATAACCAGTAAGGTAGTTAAGAGCCATAACTTCTGGAGACATTATTTCCTTTTATAATTTGTTGTAATTAAGACCTTGACCATTAAAGCAAACAGATGTTGATCAGATGGTTGTTAAGCAGTACATACATGTATATCTCAGAGGATTAGTTTTAACACTGTAATGTTATCCTTGCAGTAAGCAATAAACGTTCTTTTTAATTCCATTGTAAACATCACGCTATAAACAGTACTTCATTATGCACTGAAGGGAAACCACATAATTCAAGTTGGGATAAATTATTTTATTTCTTCAGCCTGCTAAGATGTTAATATTGTGTCAGGTTTATTTTTGTTGAATGCTTAATAATAAAACTTCCACATGTGGACATGTACAAAGTGGTCAACAGAATTAGTCCTTTTTTTTTACACTTTTATTAAATTCATGTTCACAAATACAGGAATCCCACCCCCCCGGAAATCCCAGATGAACTTAATTCATAACTAACAAACTCAACATGGATTTTAGTTTAACACATCTAGTTAAGAGTTAAAAAGCAAAAAAAACCAACAAAACAGGACTTTTGCAGCTCCATCCAAACAACAACAAAAAAAACCTCCAATAAAAAAAAAAGACAGCCAACATGCTAACAGAGAATTTAAATCTGCAGGTTTTAAATCGAAACACTAAGGAGAAAACATGAGATGCTGTCTAGACAGAAAATATAGCTTTGTATCTAAATCAAAACAGGTAGTATTTCTTTGTGTTGGGAAAAAAATGCAATAATTATTTCAACTAATTATATTTGTCAAGCATCACCATACCCATGAGCCAAAAACCTACCAAACAAACATTAGTTCAGCAACACAAAGACATAGGATGCACCTGTTCTTGGGCTTGTCTGGCTGTGCTGTCTGCTTGCATCCATAGAAGAAACATTTCAACCTGAATTTGCAACCAATATTTAGATTCAAAGACAATCAGGAGAGAGCCATGATCATCTGGGTTTGTTGAGTTTTGTAAAGGAATACCGTGATCTCTGAACAATCCACATTAAGTAACTTGCATTGCATCAATGATTTAAATTGTGAACATGTAGGATATTCCAAATGTGAAATTTCTAAATATCAGAACAAAAATTCAGCAGTCGTCAGACATCCGAGTAGTAGCATTACTGTTACATTGTGGTGTTTGTTATATACGCATGTTAATAAATACAGGTGCACTTTTGACATAGCCTATGATGCCACTTCATAAGCATTTACAATACATTAAAAGCGAGACCAGGTGGAATCCAGTGCCATATTACAGAGCAGGCCTGCACTAAGCTAAGCACAGTTAATATTTCATGCTTCTACTAAAGGCCTATGCAGATGTAAATATCCCACCATGGCCTCCTGTGTCAGTGCACTTTCTTGTGAGCCAGACCAAATACAAATCAACATTCCAGCATTTACAAAGGCAGCCTTAAATTAACAAGCTCTCTCAGTAAACAAAGTAAACACCATTTCCTTTGAAAGTCACACTTTTATAGTGTGAAGTGTTACCTCAAATTACACTGAGACCTTGTCCACACTAGTAGTGATATATTTGAAAACCTTTTCAGTCTACAATGGTTTTCCAGTACTTTGATGACTATTTTATCGGAGATTTTTTTTAAATACTTTTTGCTGAGCAAAACCTCTTTTTGCATGGATGGAAGACCACAAGCCACAAAAAACACTTTCAAATATATCTGTTTTAGAATGGACACGGCCTGATGTCTAGTTTCAGTTAATGAAATATAGAGAAGAGGAAATGGATTCTCACCTAAGCAAAACCACCGTTCCAGAACTAATAAGTTGTCTTTATTTCGGTAGAACAGCATTCGCTCCACTATTCTGACGCTCCTGAACTGAATACGAATAACTCAAGCGTAACAATATTAATACTTATTAAACGCAAGCCTGTGGAATCAAGAGCATCTATCCTACATGTAACCTAGGATTCATAATCTGAACAGTAATAGTAACATACATTTAGATGTGAACTCAGTAGATGTCAGATAATATTTGATATTAATATAAAAAAAGCAATGCAACCTACTTCTTCACAAAGAGCCTGTAACCTTACTATATGTACATAGACTAGGCAATATTAACACCAAAACAGGACAGGAAAGCGAACTAGACCAAATCATCACAGCTGGCGCAGTGTCCACGTCCAACAACACTTTTATTTTCACTTTTAAATGTCCTCATTTACATACAAACGTTTGCATCCAAATAAAACACTACTTTTTTTTTACATTTTTTAATTAGTTTTTAATCATAGCACAGCCATTGTGGACACTCCAAAACCAGGTCATAAATTCAGTCTAGTTCACACAGCCTGCTCAAAGTTGGCTGCCTTATATGGGCATCCAGTTGTGGAATTACATCACCTCCTGTGTTTGAATAACCAGCTGCTGGAGCTGCAAGCGTCTTCCCTAACACTCATAGTTAAGCTTCAGAATGAGCACAGAATATCAAGAAGCTTTTGAGATTAAGAGACAAGCTGGTTCAGTGCACATGGTTGGTAAGAAGGTTTGTAAGTGTGAGGATAAACTGCAGAAGAAACAGATGAGATGGGGAGGGGTGGAACTAGAAGCTAGAGAGATTCTTGAGATGGTCATGAAGTGGTTGGAGAGGTGGATCATTCTGTTTTATTGCGCTTTGCTGCTTTGGGAAGCTTCTCTTGAATCCTGAGGGGTAAAAAAATTAAGAAATTATTAATACTTGTACCATCACCAGCCATAAGGTGGCAGTGTTTTAGATTGGATTTGACAGTAGTTTTGATCAGCCCTGGAGAACACAGGGTACAGGCGTAACTGTGGGGAACACTTGTCCATCACATAGCTGGGTAGAGGTTGCTACTACAGCACCAGGAGATGATCCTCCCTTTCCTCAGACACAACAAGTTGTGCCTGTATAAGACACTAAACCTGGCCTGAGGTCACCATTGTGATGGGCTAACATCTTAAGACCACTACCCCACCTAAGTACCTCACAGTCAACGTGTTACATATAAAAACATTAAACCAGGTAATCTATGAGTAACACTACTGGAATGAACTCAAACGATAAGAAGTTATGTAAATAGGATTAAGCCATTCCTGACAATTAAATAATGTTTTTCTATACTTATATATACAATGCAATTAATGATTAAAAGCATGCATAAGGCAAAGGAATAACATGAAATAAATGAAAAGAAACTGAAACTTTATCGCCACCTAGGCAAACGCTGTTTCGGCACCTTTTTTTTTTATTAATGACAGCGTTCTCGTTCTTCTCCATTGTGTTTTATGGTGACTGACATACCGTACTGGTGCATTATCGCCATCAACTGAACTGTATTACGTGCATTGCCCTTTTTTGGATCACACCATGAAGTGTTTTGTTTAGGGTGCCCATGTACAAAGTCATAATAGCTGTTTAAATTTGTGTGCAAAAAATTATTCAAACGGAATGTTCGATGTTAAAATTGTTAGACTAACGAGGCGTTTGAATTCTAATGTTCCACTGTATTTTAGTATGCAACAGAAAAAGAATACAGATTTGGTTCACAGCAACTTCCAAGCACATAATGCATCGTAACACAATGCACTGCAATGCAAAAATGGTATGATGTGCATCGTCAAGCTGGATTATGGGTTATTTTTTTCCTTTTGTACACTCTCTAATGCAATTGCATTTTTTAACACTAGAGGGCACACCATGCTCACAGGCTCATTAATTTATGATATGGCAAATGTACAATAAAGCACTTTGTTTGCAATTAGCCCAATTCGATTGCAATTTGTAAGCTCTTAACTGCAGGTGACTAAAGTTTTTTTGTTTAAAAACAAGAAAATGTGCATAGTTTTGCATTGTTTACACTTCAGAAACAATTGATAATCGTGGGAAAAAAACAGTGAATTCGATATCATGAATTGACTCATGAGCAGTCAGCGGCAACACAAATCTAATCTGAAATACTGTATACAAATAACAAATGAATATATATATATATATAAATAAAAGTGATTATATAAGATATTAAATAAATGAAAGGAAATGAACAGAAAGCTAGACACCGTAGAAGCTAGACTCTGGTTCCATGGGCTAGGATGTTGGAATGCCTTGGGTCTTGCTAGTAAGATTGTGGACATTTTTTTTGTGGTACATTAAAAGCAGCACTCATGGGTGTGCCCAAAGTTTAAAGGCTTGTCCTGTAACGGTTATCCACTGTTCATAAAGCACTCCGTGCTATTTCAACTAAAATCCAGTTATTAGTTTTTGTCTGTATTAGCTATCTGATTACATTGCTGGCTCTTACCGAAGACCAGTATTGATTTCAGTCATAATCAAATAGAGATTAAAATATCAAGCTCTTGACCCATCTGAATTTCGGCACAAAGGCCAAGGTGACTTCCAGATTCAAGAGCTCATGTCTGGTTTTTCACCTTACTTGATTAATACAACACATTATATACGTAAATTCAAAAGACAAACTTACTTGGTCATCACATTTTTAATGTGATTGTGTGCAATGCCAATATAGTGATCAATCTGGGTCTGGACAGGAAAAAAGGAAAAGTATTTTAACTTACAAAATGGTGAACATAAACAACAAATGTATTTAACTTGCAGCATATTTTAGAGTCACAGGCCTTAATTTCAGTTTATTACAAGGACAAGGCAAAGTGGGTTAACATGCTTTTGAGGTCACAGCATAACCCTGCATCCACATGATGGTAACAGTACTCCAACAGAAATGTAGTTAACATTTTAAAAGAGGCAGGTGCAATAAACCAATAAGGGTAATGTTCTTACCTTGTATTTCTCATACAAAGGTGGTACAGTAAAGGCAAGAATGTCCACTGGAAAAGTAGAACATACATTTTGCTCAAATACTAGCAGATATCACAAAGAACACAAAAGAACAGAAAAGAGCATATTGGAGCTTACCAAGAATGAGCACAGTTATGCCATTAAAGACAGCCCCCACATATGTCAGCAACCACATGACCACAGCCAGCTTAAATGCAATTACAGTGCAAAAAAGACAA
>JAUZSU010120074.1:0-18511 GCA_034780255.1 Parotocinclus maculicauda
CAGGAGAGATTTTAAGTTGCTTGTAACTTAAGCCGTTTAATTGGAAAAGCTCTGTATAGCCTTAGAGGGTACAATAGAGTCAACACAAAAGTTGATATAGTAACACAACATGTAACCACATCAATGAACATCCCATTTCGTTGTCTCAAAACAGCCCTGCAGTTATTCCACAGACTCTGGTTACCACTTCCCCCTGTTCTGATGGTCACTGGCTGACCAAGGGCTTATACAGAGAGTTAAGAAATCCAGTCTTTCAATGCTGTAAGCATTGTAAACACTGAAAAATAAGATGTTAAAGAAAATTTGTTTTATTAAGGTACACCAGCATCTGAGATTTCAGAGGTGATGTTTTATATAAAGTTACACTTTTTCGTGTTGAGGGTTCAGGGCTTGTGTTAGGAAGTACTAGGCAGTCTTTGGTGCTGATCTACAGAGAACACATAAGCGTGCCCTGGATAGGATGAAAAATATATTACAGGGACAGCAGGGCTAACTTCTGCAGAGCCAGGGCATACCCTAGCACCACATTCTCCCCCTTACTCAGACACAGACAAGTGATGCCTGACCCACTGCCAAAACTAAGAAGTTACCACAGTGGTAGGATCGTGTAGTTGATTAGTTGAACGCTACACAAAAATATTACATCTATGCATAAATCTTTACAAATATTCTAAATTCATCCAATAAGTAAGTTTGAAAATGAGCCTTAAAAGTGTTATGAAAAAAAATTATTTAACACTTTTCAAATATCATTGTTTCAATATATACATTCCCGGGCAAAAAATTTGCTAACTTCAAACTTGCAAACCATTAAGCTTCTAATGGTCTCAAAAGCAAAAAATAAATGGTCAGACAATTTGCCAGAAGTAAGAAAACAGATTAAGTAACATAGTATGGGACAGCCTTTCCTTACATATTTAAGTCTTGTGGGTAAATGTAGAGATTTTTCCAGAATGAAGAGTCAAAGTTGGGATGGCTTCAAACAGCTGACAAGCTCACAGAGGTTTCCCAGTTTGTATTTAATTTGAGGCCAGATGCATTCAGTGTTGTATTTCATCACCAGGTCTCCGAAGACACATCAGCATCAAACTTAAATCTTGAGTCATTAGTTCACACAACTCTGCTAAACCACTCTGATTCAAACTTTGAAAATTCTGCCAGAACATTTTATTCTTGATGGTTTTCTCACATATCAGGGGTAGCACAAGCAGCTAGTGTGGGGGGTTTCTTATCTTCAGAGATCCCTGGTTCAATCCTGACTTGCCTGTCTGTGTAGTCATGCATTAGGTTAATTTGTCACTCTCAATTGCCCCAGTACGAATGTATCTGACTAGTATCAATCAACCTGGCTCCTGTCATAAATAAATACTGATGCAACATTAAATAAGAAAAATAATCCAATCCTCACAACAACTATTGGTTATTGTTCTACTTGAAAGAGTAGTGTTTTGTGAGGTCTTGAAATGTGCTCACTTTTTTTTAGAAATATGTTTCAGCAGGTAGTTTTCCATGCTTGAAGAGACTTTGGGCATTCTGGATTGGGCAACATGTTGAATAGTTTTGACCTGTTCTACCTATTCCTTTAATAGCTGGTAGTAAAACAGGGATTTGCTGTGACTTGATGGTCTTGTGGTTTCTGACAGCAATCCCTACATGACTTTTTCAGCACATTTTCTTACTGGTTACAATATTTCATATTTTACATATCTACCTGTAGATACATGTCACTCCTGGTTCTATTAAAGTTTTTTTCATGCTTTGTGATGGGCTTTATCGTGTATGGCAGATTGCCTACCTATATTATTATTAAGATAAAAAAACTAAATATATTTTTGATGATTTTAAACATCCTGACATGTGTTTGTTTGACATGTGAGTTTTAGGTCAAACAAGGTCACCAAACCAGCACAGTCCCACAGTTCTGTGGGTTCCTTAGTGACCTCACAGACTATTACAAGCCTTGCTCTTAACCATCTCTGCGATGGAGTAACAATGGTCTTGAATATTCTATTTACAATGAGCCAAAAGATTGGCACTGCATAAAAAATCTAATAGAGCCAAAAGCACAAACCTTTATCAAACACAGCAGTATGGGTTACATTACAAATACCACTTTACTGTGAAAAAAGAACCAATGGGGCACCTGGGTTGAACCCTTACTCAGGGGAAATGCATTTTTATTGTGATCAGATTAATCAGTATTCCTGGTCTTTTAGAGATTTTAGAGCAACATATGCTGCTTTCAAGACCACATCATTTCTAGGCATGTTCGTGCATTTTTCCACACAACAATACAAAATCGCAGACAAAATCACTTATTTAATCATCTCTCTTAATCATCGTCTCTTTGGGACATACGGCCACAAAATCACAAGCTGCACACAATACAAAGGAATGTGGAGAATTTTCAAATAAAAAATGATACTACTTCATACTTTTGCATACATTAAAACTGAAGGAGGGATGGGACAAAATAACACTTGAAACACTTCATTGCTTAGCATCCTCTGTGACAGAATATCTTTTGTGCGAAGGAAAGTGATAAATGCTTTACCATGCCAACTTTTTGGAATGTGTTGCAGGCCTGAAATGCAGGAATTGATATTTGTCAACAAACAAAATAAAATCTTAATACATGTACAACACAACATATGTGCTTGCCGTTTACATCCTGTTCATGGATTGGTACTATTCTAGTAGACTGGACATAGGTGCACGAGTCACCTACATTACCAGCAAATGATCTAGACAGCTAGGGACCTCCAGTTTCTGCTTGACAAGAGAATTTACACTTCTCAAATTAAGATTTTCCTGTTTTATTCTCTCAATAGTTACAATATACTTATAATGCAATACACAACATGCTTCACTTCGTCATCTTGTGATCTATGTCTAATACACAAGACTGCTTGATTTCCTGACTAGACAAGGAAACCTAAAGACTTGTGCAATCTCACCTAATAGAGTATGTTCCACATTTGAGCTGGTTTCCTCTCAGGGTTTTTGTAAAGTAGCTTTTTGAGAATGTCTTCTTAAAAGCATGTACAGTGGGTACAGAACGTATTTAGACACCTTTAAATTTTTTACTCTTTGTTTCATTGTAGCCATTTGCTAAAATAAAAAAGTTAATTTTATTTCTCATGAATGTACACTCAGCATCCCATCTTGAGAGAAAAAACACAGACATGTAGAACTTTTTGTACATTTATTCAAAAAGAAAAACTAAAATATCACAGAAGTATTCAGACCATTTGCTGTGACACTCATATTTAACTCACAAGCTGTCCATTTCTTCTTATCCTTCTTGAGATGGTTCTAATCCTTCATTGGAGTCCAGCTGTGTTTAATTGTACTGAATGGACTTGATAAGGAAAGACACACCTGTCTATATAAGATCTCACAGCTCACAGTGCATGTCCATACAAATGACAATCATGAGGTTGAAGAAACTGCCCAAGGAACTCAGAGACAAGGCACAGATCTGGCCAAGATTACAAAAAAATTCTACAGCATTCAAGTTTCCTAAGAGCACAGTGACCTCCATAATCTTTAATGGAATGGACTTGATGGGAGAAAGTTCCACAAAGTCAACTATCAATGCAGCATGAAAGCCCGCATAGAGTTTGCCAAAAAACACATAAGATTCTCTGGTCTGATGAGACGATTGAACTTTTTGGTCTTAATTCTAAGCAGTATGTGTGGAGAAAACCAGGCACTTCCTGCCCAGGGGGGAGGGGAGCATGTCCTAACTGTTTTTTTTTCTAGGGGGATGGGGGGTTGTTTTTGTTTTGAATCTTACAAAAAAACAAAAACAAAAAAGAAATGAAATGCTTGTTACTGTGGTATTTGCTTTGAATAAAAAAGAAAAAGGGTCTGAATACTTATGACCATGTGATATTTCAGTTTTTAATTTTTAATACATTTGCAAAAATTTCTACATACATAAATTTCTGATTTTTTTGTCAAGATGTGATGTACATTAATGAGATATAAAATGAACTTTTTTTTTAATTTTAGCAAATGGTTGAAATGAAACAGTGAAAAATTTAAAGGGGTCTGAAAACTTTCTGTACCCACTGTATAAATATTTAACATTTAAAAATTTAACAGAATATTTATGGCCTGTCTGCTCTTGGTGTGTACACAGCATTTCAAAAGGCAAAATTCTGACTGTCTGTATTTGTGATCTGACAAGGAAGCCAAACATATTTTATCTCTTCTCACATATCTGCAGAAGCCACCAAAAAAGCATGCATGTTCTTGTTGATACGATCTTACGTTCAGTCTTTGAGATTGTGCACAAGAGCTGAGCAGAAAGCAAGCAAAATACAAAGGCTAAACAGAATAATATTTTAACTGTGCGAGGCTATGTTACATTTAACCACTGCCCTCATGACAGCAGTATTTACACTACTATGCCAGTGCCAGTGTGCTGAAAATAAACCTCCAAATACTACCTTTTGCCCAAATTGTTTCTGATTTATTTAAAATCAATATCAGCATCAGTGGTCATTTCAGCAACACCCCTACATGCGTCAATGAGAATTTGGAGAAATTAATTAACCTAACACACGTCTTTGGACTCAGGAACCAAAGTACCAAGAGTCAACCCACACAGACACAGGGAGGACATGCAGACTCTGCACATTAAGGACCCAGACTGCTTCACCATGTGACTGAACCCAGGACCTTCTTGCTGCACCGCGACGTTGCCACACACCTCTTATGATCTGCTTTATTTTGTTAGATCCCAGTTATTAATTTTTTTCCCTCAAATTTTCTTTATGTACTTTAAAGTCCTGTCTTATCTAATCTAATCCCATTTTAGGTCATATTTATGCAGACGTTTAGAAAATTCTAAAGGGTTCACACACCACTGTGAATAAGTGTCTTGTGAACTACAAGCAGTACTAACTTAAATAAAACCTTTCAAGTCTGTATGGACTTTAACAATAGAATAGAACAGTGAGAATAATAACTACATAATTTATTACTATCCTTTCAATACAGTGAAATGTGCATATGAAGCAGTTCACATGAATTTGTTTCGGTTTCGTTTTTCAGCTTGGTACGGAGGTCACACTCTGTCTGGGTTGAAGAACTTTCCGGTGTATCGGCCATGGTTTTGGAGGTCAAATGGACTGAGGACTTTTCGAATGCCCAGCATGTTAGATCTGGCTATTCTCTCAAAGCTCCATGGGTTCTGGTTGTTGGTCTCCTTCTCAGCTTGCTCTTGCTGCATTGTGGCCAGGCTCTCTCTGCTCACCACCTACAATTTGAAAACACATTCATCATCTACAGTGTATACACAGTATCTCCCAAAAATGAGTGCACCTCACATTTTTTAAACTTTTTTTTTACTATATCTCTTCATGCAATAACACTGAAGATTTTACACTTTGTTACAATATAAAGTAGACAGTCTACAGCTTGTATAACAGTGTAAATTTGCTGTGCCCTCAAAATAACTCAACACACAGCCATTAATGTCTAAACTACTCACAATAAAAGTGAGTACAACCCTAAGTGAAACAGGCCAAATTGTGTCCAATTAGTCATTTCCCCTCCCCAGTATCATGTGACTCATTTGTGTCACAATGTCTTTAGTGCGAATGGGAAGCAGGTGTGTTAAATTTGATGTTATCACTCCCACACTCTTGTACTGGTCACTGGAAGTTCAGCATGGCACCTCATGGCAAATAACTCTGAGGATATGACATAATAATTGTTATAACTCCACATAAGGATGGCCTAGGCTATAAGAAAGTTGCCAACACCCTGAAAGTGATCTGCAGCTCAGTGGTTAAGGCAATAGAGCAGTTTAACAGAAGAGGTTACACTCAGAACAGGCTCACTTCTGGGAGATTTGTAGAGCTGAAAGCAGCATGTACAAGCCAGAGCTACATTAATTATGACTCATGCATTTAGGCTTTTTAACCTTAAAAAAATATATTTTACACATCTTCTGATCTTATCTTCATTTGACCTTTATAAGAAAATCATGATGGTAGCATTTTTAAAAGTATTGCAGCTGATAGTGCATTTCACTGGGGATTTTTACAACGTATGAGCATAATATAAAAAACTAAAATATGTTTTAAAATGCCACTCATTAAGTACTTGAAGTCCAGAGGTGAGCAGGAGTTTCAACATTACATATTAAAAATCCATGTTTGGACACTTCCACACACCACCATAAAGATCAAGGAACATAAATCGTCACAAGGAACTCATTAAGGAACATTACCAACAAACAGCACGTAACTCTTAAAGAAGCAGCCATAAGACAGGTTAATGTGCTTGAAGGTTTCAGCCATAGGTTAGACTTAGATTTATTTTAGTATCTGTGGAACTATTTAAAAAAACTAAACATGATGGCGCAATGATCAAAGAAATAATTTGCAAATATCCCAGCGGTAAGATGTACAAGGCTGTTCTATCCAAAGACACTTACAGAACAGTGGGTTTTTTCCCCCTAAGGCACTGGATTAGAACTGAGAGTTTACAAGTTTAAATTATGGTTACATAAGTGAAGCACTCCACCCAAGCACTTTAACTAACAAAGTCATTCTGAAGCAGAGGTGCACTGGTCGATCAGCAGGTAACCAGAATTGGTTGTTTTTCACTGTGATTGCTAATTTTTGGGTTTGTGTGTGTCTGTGATATATTTTATGCATATCTTGTTACAACCCCAAATCTACTTTGTACTTTGGACTTTTATATAATTGCAGACAGCATGAACCCAGGATATTTAATGTTTTGTCTGATCAACGTAATTTTATTTCTTAATAAACACTCATTCCTGCAGTTTAGCCCTGCAACACATTGTAAAAAGTTGGAACGGGGGCAATGTATGGCTAATAATGCCAAGCTACAATCTCCAAGCTACTGTGTGGCCAAACAAACATATTACATGGATCCACCCACTGCAGATAATTGGTTTTCTGTATGTCTAATGGGGAAAGCTCAACTACAGAAAAAATTAGAACCTAGTTGTTAAAACACTGAGATGCCATGGCAGTATTTATAATGCAAGTAATAAAATGTTAATGCAGATCCTGGAGACATTTAGGCTTGTGTCATATCGCCCTTCCCTACTTTAAATTACTACTGGCAGGGCTAGCTGAACAAATTCCATATTATGCCAAAAGCTTACTATGAAGCAATACCAAGACAAAATTTCGTTTCTGATTGGCTGGCAAATGTGCATTAATTCCATATAATGGATGCACCAGTGCTAGAATATTGACATTACAACAAGCATAAATACTGTTTTAGACTAGAACTATATTTACCTTTTGCTTTAATACTGTTAAACAAAATAGGAAGAGCAAAAGGCATTTTAGCTTCACCAAAACACATTCAAGATACAGTTATATAATAACTGTAATAAATGTACTAGACTGGCCTGCCTGTAGTGCAGACCTGTCTTCCATTGAACATGTGTGGCACATTATGAAGTGCAAAATACAACAACGGAGACCAACTAAAGTTGTACATCAAAGACAAATGGGAAAGAATTCCACCTACAAAGCTTTAACAATTAGTCTCCTCAGTTTCCAGTCACTTAAGTGTTGTTAAAAGGAAAGGTGATGTAAAAATGCCCCCAGCCCAACTTCTTTAGAACATTTTGCAGGCATCAAATTCAAAATAAGTAAATATTAAAAAAAAAAAAACAAACAAACAAAAAAAAACCAATAAAGTTGATCTGTTTGAACAATAAATATTTTCGTAAATTAACGTATTCTATTTTTATTTATATTTACTCAACGTCCCAACTACATTTAAAGTTCTGCTGATCTAATTATTTCTGCTGATTTTTCCCAAAGGAACAATGCTGATTCAAAATATGAAGTTAAAAAAAGATTCGCAATACGTCAAAAAGTTTACTGAGAAATTCATCATCATCTAAACTTTCCAAAGTACTGAAGATGGGTACCTGATAGGTCTTATAGCTGAGGCAAGATTTGGGTACTGGATGAAAGATTTAGTTTGTGTTCATATTTGTAATAATTATCATGCAGAAACAGCAGTCATCAACATGGTTTAGAGGCTCTCGCCACACCATTGGAACTCCAATGCTGGAGTTCTTCTTCTTTGACCTTTAGTCCACTGTCTAAGGTTTTCAACACATCTTGCATACTTTATGTGGTGCCCAAGGTTTGTCCTGGCCACCAAGTTTAACCCCAAAATGCTTATATCAGGAATATTCCAGCACAGTCCACTATTTAAGCGTTGGATAACGTTCAACAAAAACAATTTCAACAGAGTTAAATTTGCTGCAACTTCTAAGCCTCTTGAACAACTGAATGTTGGTTTTCATGCTGTTTATATAGCCATAAAATGCACACTACAGCAGGATAATAAGTCTTTCTATACAGTTTTTTTGGGGGTATTCAGCTTATCTAAATAATAATGTTACGTTATTGCTATAAGAGTTTATAAGTAGACAGTGTTTTGCGGAAAAAACAGATGTGACTGGAGTTTTGGATACAGCACATAAAAATATACAAAGATCACATATTATGTACTAAAATTGATGTAGACCTGTGGAATCATTCTGGGTATAACCCATAACCGTGAGCCTTTACAGGGTCAATCAACAAAAATGCAGATATTGCATTTGTATTATTAGTAGTAGATTTGTGGTCTGTAACTTTGCTTGTACATTTTTATTCAATTCCTTCGAACTTGAAAATAATAATGAGTTATTTTAAAGTGACATAGGCCACAATATTTTATCACCAATATCATCACTAGTCAAAATAAATGTTTTGTAATGTTCGTAATGTACTTCCTGCAATGATCAAATTTGAATATCACAAATGTATGCCAATTGCAAATAGGAAAATGTGACAGTTGTTACAGAAAATGAAGTACACAGGACCCTTCAGTACAAAGAGAGAAATATTGAGCAATAAACAGTGCAACAACTTTTGCAATAACCACCTAATACGGAAGCCCAAGAGGATGTAGAAATGGAAATGCAGAACATGGCACTTCCTTACCAGGAAAGGACAACAGCAGCTGATGGAAGCGTAAAAGTTATAAGATGAGCTCCATGTAATTTTTCAGTTGTCATTTTTCATGCATGCACTTTTTCAGGTACATGAGGATGTGTGTAAAACTGTACGCACAAATTGTTTTTACAACAATACTATTATATACACAAAAATGTACATATTTTTCCAGTGGCTTACCATTTTTCTATATATAGCTATAGCTTTTTATTAGTCACAAGAAACCTGTCTTTATTAAATGCAAGGTTTATTTGATTTTTAAAGTCAGTTACTATGGCTATTATCAGGGTTAAATAATAGATTTTGTCTTTAAGGAATCAGGGTTGTGTTGGGGTGTTACCTGCATGAATGGGGGTGTTTTCTGCATGACTGTAAAGGTGCAGTGTTTAGTTGGTTTGCCGTATCTTATAAGTCTCTGTTCTTCTAATAATTTAAGCATTTTTGGGGAGAACTGAATAAAGATTTCCTTGTCATTTTTATATTGTAGAAGTCTATTCTGGTGTCGTTCCTCTTTTGCCAAGAGAATGAGATGTGAAGCTCTAGACCCCCAGAGGGGACAGTTAGGGGCCTGGTCACCCTTTAGCAGGTAAGTATGAGTGAGTATGGTCCTTTAAATGAATATTTAACCTTTACAGGTTATTTCTATGGCATGATATGTTTTGTCCTTTTAGCCTTTCTGTACTTATTTTGAGCATTCGGTCAGGATGAACTTTATTGTAATATGTGCCGTGGTTCTGTTCCTTTTATTTTATAAGTGGGAATGAGTTAGTTTGGAGTGTCCGATTGAATTATTTTGATGATAATACTTTTTTTATTTGTGGCACCAACTCCTGCTGCATACTTGTTGCATATACTTTGTGTATATGACGCAATGCTAGGTCTTGTATTCTGTAGTCTGTGGGTGGAATCATTCTTCTTTTCCTAGTTAGTTGGTCACCTTTTTCATTTTGTGTAATCTCAAAGTGTCCTGCTACTTAGCAAAAATATTTTCAAAAATTTTTCTAGAGGTTGAATGTTTTTGTGACAGAGTTCAGAAGGCTTTCAGACAGGCCATTGAGTTGATCAAATTATTTTATTAGTTTCTCGCAATTGTAGTGCCATTTGAAAAGCATAAGCCTCAGCTGTGAATACCGAGTAGTGCGATTGCCTGTGGGTTGGTTTTTATAAAAAATTCTGCAAATTTTGGGTACGAGTCTGACTTGAGATCTGTCTGGGCTAGATCTCGTGCAGTTTGGTGATAGAACAGGTTTCCGATTCTTTTTGCCATGCTTCTGTGGCTGGACACTCTTATGGCTGGTCTAAGATCAGATGGCAGGTAAAGGCACTATAGGATCAGGGATGTTGAAACTTGCTTTGCTGCCAACTCTGCTTGTCCATTCACATTAAGACCATAGTGTCCTGGAAACCAACAGTGTTTATCCTTAGATTATTCCTTAAAAGTAATCCATAGATTTTCCTGTTCTCCTGTCATTGCGCACCATCAGGATATTATAATATCTGTGTATTTTATTTCTAAAACTAAGTTCTGCACATTTACAATGGCATGCATTTAATCTTTCTGTGGTGAAACACCTCTATCCTGTTCATCATTCCCCCCCCCCCACTTACCAGTAATGAAACTGTGCCTATAGATACTGCTGCTTCCATTAATGCTGCAGTTTAAATTAATAGAAATTACCCGTCTGCCTTTATGTCTGGATTGGGCAAGGCTTTGCCTCTCTAGTAAGCAGGGTCTGGCTCATTGCATCTACCAACATGTTTGTGCAGGCTTGCCTGATCTCTGGAGTCTTACACTGTAAAAAAAACCATTACCTCACAATTAAAGCGGATTAGGGGTTAAAATAGCTTATATGTAAGAGTGGATATTCCGAAAATGAGAGAGATCAACTGTACACAAAAAAGCTAATTCCACAATTCGGGATGGCTCAGTTTCTTCCCTGTAATACACCCAATCTCAAAGTATTAAAGTATATGGTTTTGGTCAAGTTAATGGCAATACAAACCTTAGCTGGAAAGGGCAGCTTCTTTGCTACTTCTTTAAGCACCGGGTGCACTTCACCAAGTTCAATATGGCCCCCAACCTCCAGTATCAATCGGCCACACTTCACTGGTGTAACATAGAAGTCGATGGCACCTTTGCCTCCACCCATTCGTTGGCCCAGGCCTTTACGTGTAATGGGTTTGTATGGAGCGTTAATCCGCCAACAGGCAAAAGTAGTACGTGGGTCCATACGCCGATTGATGGTGAGCCTCATCATTTCCATATGGCCCCAGTGTAGATATCCTCCACCCATAGCCTAGAAAGGACATCTGTTTAAATTATTAGTGCTAAATACAGGATGAAATACTAACATTAGATCATTACAAGACCATAACAACTTTTGGTTAGATGTAATGTTTCCATGTGAAGTTTTGTATTCAGGCAGGTGATAGTGATCAAAAATGGTCTTAAAACAAAACTAATGTTTAGGGAAATAATTCATTCATTTTTATACTCGCTTTTCAGGGATGTGACACTAATGTTTGGCTTTTAGGTTTCTTTTTTTTCAAATTTATAATTTCTGTAAAAAGCAGTTATAGAAATGAGGACCAGAAAAATGGTCAAAGTCAAAATTCCAGGTTTTCCCATCATCATAGAGACATTTGGTACTCAAGTATAGCAAGACAAGGTATACACTCAGACACTGATACACTCACACCTAGAGACTGACCTATGGAATGTGAGAGGAAACCAGAGTACATAAAGGACACTCACAAAGACACGGGGAGAACACACAACATACAATCTCTGGACCAAGAATCGGATACCTCTGGAGCTGTCAAGGGACAGCACTAACCACTGGGCTAATGTGTCATGCAATTTATGACAGATGTCCACATTTAAAAATATAAACATTTATTTATTCATAATTAAAAGTTTGGATTCCTGTGCCTTTGTGAATTCCACATCAAAATATTAGTACACGTGGTAATTAAAGTTAGCAATGTTCACAGTTCAGAATCCTTCATCATATGGAGAAGTTCTAATTAACTGTGGACTTGCCACATTTCTCACATATTTTGCACAGCCAACAATGCTAAATTACACTAATCAACACTTACTCAGCAGTCTTTTTAAGTACTCATCTAGCAACCCACATGTAGCTGGGCACACCTGGGCCAGGACTAGACTCCCCATCGGCATTACATGACACAAACAAACCTGCTGATCAGAACTAGACATAGCACACACCTCAAGGCTTTTTGGAACTCACCCCTGGTGAAAGGGAATGCAATACACTCCATACACACGACTAGAATGTGAACGGAGCACACATCTGGATGTTCTACAAATATCAATAACCATGTGGACTTAACAGTGCCATTGAACCAAGAGCTGGGCTTAAAGTTGTCAGTGAACCAAAATAAAACTGAACCAGACCCATTAAGTAGTGCAGCTATTAGTCAAGAGAGAATTTTTAGACAAACTTTACATTCACACTAAACCACACTTCAATTACAAAATTTTAATTGTATAATTTTATATATATATATTTTTTTTTAAATAAATGTTCATGATCACAAAGGCTATGGTGCCTACCCCTGGAGAACAGAGGACACAGGTAGAAATGTGCATTAGACAGAATCTGGATCATAGCAGGCAGGTCAGCGCCTAAGGCTAACCCTGACTGGTCACCCCTCCATCAGACAACTGTGACAGTGTGTGATACCTAACCAAGCACTGTCAGAACACTGGTATATCTAATATACATTCAAGAAGACATGGTACTGACCACTATGCCATACTGTCCACTTGTAAATGTGTTGGCAGTTTTAGCTGGGCCCTGGATGTCCCGGAGCCTCTTCATTTCCTTCTTGGCTTTTTTAAGATTGGGGACCTTATTCAGGAATTTGAGCTTGGGTTTTTCTGGTAAAACCACATCTGTACAGAACACAGGGAACAAATGAATACTAATGTCACATTTAAAGAACAAAACAGAAGGTCTTAATAAACAGTCACAAGTTTTAAGATTTGGGTTATAAACTGTTTTTTGGGTCATAAACAAAACAAGTCACAAATCAACACTTTACCCAACTGTCCTGGTAGTGTTACCTTATACTAGAGATTCATTTTAGGCTATACTACCAAAAACATAAGGGAAAAAAAACAGTAAGGCGATACAAGGAAATTATTGCTTAATTAACAACCACACTAATGTGCAATCAAGCAGTGCAGTTGATGCCATAATTTTCATATTAGATTTATATGAATATAGAGAATATTTTCAGTGTTCTAGTGTCTACTGACTATTGTTTTGCTCCAACCAGTCTGGATCTTATTGATGTCCCTCAGAAGAAATTTAATTGTAGCAATTCTACTATAGCTACT
Source organism: Parotocinclus maculicauda (assembly GCA_034780255.1). Classification (NCBI taxonomy): domain Eukaryota; kingdom Metazoa; phylum Chordata; class Actinopteri; order Siluriformes; family Loricariidae; genus Parotocinclus; species Parotocinclus maculicauda. The sequence continues at coordinate 13,390 of JAUZSU010120074.1, forward strand.
ATCTCTGAATTCACATCTACAAGGTGGAGCAATATGGTAGATGTGTCGAATATAGGGTGAAGTTAGTGAACACAGTGTTTAAAAACAGCACTGCTGTGTATGACCCACTCATACCAGCACAACACACACTAACACAACACCACCACATTGGTGTCACTGCAGTACTAGGAATGATAGACCACCACCCAAATAGTACCTGATTTGTGCTGGTCTTTTGGGGGTTCTGAGTATTAGACTGCTCATATTGTTATACCTGATTAGTGTATAGTTCATACTACATAGACCAAAAAGCTGTCTAATGACACCAGGGACAAAATTGTAGACCTGCACAAGGCTGGGATGAGCTACAGGACAATAAACAAGCAGCTTCGTGAGAAAGCAAAAACTGTTGGTGCAATTATTGGAATATGATAGAAACACAAGATGACTGTCAATCTTCCTTGGTTCGGCAGCACCATGCAATATCTCACCTGGGGTAAGGAAGGAAGAAGACGAGCAGGACGACTGCACCGTATTGAAGGGAGGATGGATCATGTATCGCATGATTTTGGTCAACAACCTTTTTCCCTCAGTAAGAGCACTGAAGATGGGTCGTGGCTGGGTCTTCCAGCATAACAATGACGTGAAACATACAGCCAAAGCAACTAAGGAGTGGCTCCGTAAGAAACATTTTTGGTTTTAACTTGTTCAAAAACTAGTAGTGCTAGTATAGTACTAAATAATAATTTCTGTTTTTGTATTGTATCAAATACTTATTTCATGCAATAAAATGTTATCTAATTATAAAAAAAATCAGACAATATGATTTTCTGGATTTCTCTGGATCTCTTGCAGTTGAATTGTATCTGCGATAAAAACTATAGACCTCTCGATTCCATACAGGTTGGAAAACTTGCAAAATCGGCAGAATATCAAATACTTATTTTCCTTACTGTAAATCCTTTATACCTATATTCAATTGAATACACGACAAGATATTTCATGTTCAAACTGATCAACTTTATTGTTTTTTGCAAATATGTTTATGTAACATGTATATGTTTACCACTGTGTTACATTGCCTTTCCTTTTAACAAGAGAAACCGCCAGTGTTTCTGGCTGTTGTTAATATATGGCTTTCCTTTTTGCATGGTAAAGTTTTAACTTGCACTTGTAGATGGAGTGATGAACTGTGTTTACTGACAATGGTTTGGTAATATCTGTTAGGGAATGATGTTGTTTTTTTAATGCAATGCCGTCTGAGGGATCAAAGATCACAGGCATTCAATGTTGGTTTTCGGACTTGCCGCTTACTTGCAGAGATTTCTCCAGCTTTTCTGAATCTTTTGATGATATTGTGGACTGTAAATGATGAAATCCCTAAATTCTATGCAATTGCATGATAAGAAACATTGTTCTTAAACTGTTGGACAAAGTGGTGAACCACCATCCTTGCTTATGAATGATTGAGCCTTTCGGAGCCTTTTGAGCATTCCTTAACTTTCCCAGTCTTTTGTTGCCCCGGTCAATTAGGGTTAGCTATATGTATATTAATTATCTATAGTAATTTTTATGTCTATAGAGTCCCCACAATAGCACAATATACACAATATGCAGCAGTGAGTAGAATTAAACAGCTCTGGAAATGAATGAACTGACTTACTTCCACTATTATGTTACTAATATGAGGGTGGGACAGCGGTGATTTAAATGACAGTTAATTTAATGTAAATGACAAGTGAGTGTTGGTTGTGCCGGGGGTATATATTATGTTTATAAAGTAATTTACCATGGAAAGTGTGTCTGCAAGGAAGGGTAAACGTATTCCACGTGTGCTCATTAAGAGTGGAAAAATGCAGGTTCTTTTTCCTTCCTTTTAAATGATAGTTTATATTGAGAGAGAGAGGGAGAGCGGGAAAGAGAGAGAGAGAGAGAGAGAGAGAGTGAGAGAGAGAGAGAGAGAGAGAGAGAGAGAGAACGAGAGAGAGAGAGAGAGAGAGAGAGAGAGAGAGAGAAACTCTTTATAAACGGGTATGTGTGCTGTGAACATCGCGGCTTTACTCTGTGCGCTCTCTCCTTCTCCCTCTCACGCCTCGGTGAAAACGGTGAGTCTGCACCTACTCTTTTTCTTAAGTATTTCTCGAATCTCTTTTGTCTTTGTTTCTTTTTGATATATTAACAGCGTGGTTTTATTCATTCATTCATGTCCAGAGTTCCCGCTAGCTGGTACTGAAACCTCCACCGGAGAGCTATCGTGCATTTGTGGTGTATGTGTCAGTACGCGCTGCACAACTGGAGCTGAACGCATGAGAGGATCTGAAGAAATTTCTGATTTCATAACGTCTACAAGTCCAGGTACAAGTGTGTTGCAGTGAAGACATGCAGCTGCACACGTGCTTGGTGAACCACAAATTACAGGCGATTTGTTTGAATTTCCGTGTACACAGCCTAGACGTTAGCCTGTGAAATTAATCTTTAAAATGTTCAGACTGTAGCTAATTCACGTAGACAGCTGTGTGAGTAATGGCTGACTTTGGTATCCTTTGTGAAAAAAAATGAGCTGAAGCAGATTGGTAGAATGGAATCGATTTGTATTTATTTAGTCATGCTGTACTTTCCTTTAATGTCAAGAAAGTAACAAAAAGAAAACCTTTCTGTTTGAAGGTGATTATCCAGCAATGTATTGGGCACTGGTGAAATTGCTGCCATGCCAGTTTAGGGGAAAGTTTCCAAAAAATTTAAAGCATGCTTAGACTGAACTGCTCTTTGCTTTCTGATTGAAGGTTCTTATGGAAACATTTATGTAGCAATAGCGGTAATATGTAGGCTAAGTATTCCTACTTGTGAAATGTAAACATGTGAATATAAACAACAGTATCTTAACATTCGCATAACATGAAGACAGCTTTGTGTTTAAAAAATATCGTGTAAAACCTACTGCGGTTCTTATCAAACTTTGCACAAGGCTGAAATTGGCTTTTTATTTACTCGCTGTTTATTTATTTGCATTGTCCAAGCAGCACAACAATTATATTAATTAAAATACTACAGAAAATATTCAGTTCAGTACTAAATATTAAAATGCTGAATTTTTTTAATCTAAGACTTGAAAACAGAATATGAAAATGCAAAAGAAGGCAGAACGATGTAATTTTATGACAAAACTGCGATTCTATTTTCTGTCAGTAGGTGTCGCAGTGGCTTGCTTATACTAGTTTTCTGATGTTCAGACATGAATTAGATGGATATAAGACCATTTTTGATTTCCTAATTAATTTCATTAATACCTTGATCGTCAAAGGGAATGACGTTGATTTCGTGAATGTTAAACAGGGCATACCTGTAATAGTGATATTGATACTACAGTATTTTGACGTAACTATAACTATACTCAACCATAGATGTAAACTGCACATGCACTGCAACGTAATACTTTATACTCAACTGTATTTTTTACTTTCTCCAGATCACTGGCTCCAAATATAGTCCAACAGCCAAGCATTTAATGTCTCCTAGATTTGCACTGGGGCTATGAAGCTCTTTCAAATGAGAATGCCACCCGTACTTTGGATCCCAAATGTATATAGGCTAATCTTGGAAAACCAAGAAATCCATCATATTGATGCAGTATTAGATTGGTACAGCAAAATTGGAAAATAGTATTTCCCTGTCTTAAAAATAATATGTAGACCCTAATAGTACAGCATTTATCACTATTACAAAGAAATGCACATTACACACCTTCCAGCCATGCACACATGCTGTCACACACAATCACATGCACAGTCATACCTATAAACCTTACTTGTACAGTGATTTACTGCATCTGTTTTATTTTAAAGTGCTGAGAGCAGCATTGAAGTAAGCATGAAACCTTGAAAGGAACCTGACCCATATAGGTGACCTATTCTCCTATAGTTGAGACTGGACGACAGATTGAGTTCTAAAAAATATGTGTCCGCCAGATACATAGTAAATGGGGCAATATTTGTGTATAAGACTTCAGATGTTCTGAGTAACAGTCTTGACAGAAGAAAATCAGGTTAGGATGAACTGTAACGGTGTAAAGTCACTGAGACAAATCTTGCCATCTCTGGGTCTCTTGTGAAGCGCAGTATCAACAGAGATAGTGTAAAATGGGTCAGAAAAAGGACGTCACAGAGGCAAAATGGTGTTGTTGCATTTATGGGAGATAAGGCCACTTGTCAAAAGAAGTAGCCAAATGAGGACAGTCTTAATAGCCAACAAAATCACTGAACCATATTCCATTGAAAATGTGTTGGATTACTTGGAATATTAAACACAAAATACACATACCCCAAAAATTAACTATACAGCTTGTAATTGGAAGGAGGATTTTTTAGCAATGGTAATTAAGACAGTGGTATAACTGAGTATTAGGACAGAAAGGACGCATGCAGCTAATTTGTAGTGAGCTTATCAGAGCTTCATTAGCAAGAACATTTACAGTATGCACTGCTTTAATTGACTGAATTATCTAACTAGGTGCACACTTGCCCTTTTGCTCTGATCTCATTTTTAGGCCAAGGACTTTCCATACATTAATCCCAAAGTGTCTTAGTCTGCTGTCTTCCCCCTTGGTACCCTTTGTTCCTGTTTCACTCGGAAGACTTTATCAGTTTTCTCAAAGTACCTGTTGTAGTTCGTAGGTAGGCATTTCAGGTTAAACCTTCATGAACTTGCCAGTGTGTTATGATAAACTTTTTTATTGTCATACTTGTTGACATTAAAAAGGCATTTAACAGACATTTAAAGGTCCACATATTCCAGGTAATACACTCATATGTTTTTAAGATATGTTTGTGTATTTGGATGTTGCTTGTGCAACCTATTTTTCATACATTTCTTCAAGCGCTCATTTGTTAAGTCACAGTGATTCTTATCAAACCAGGGGAAAGCCTAAATTCATGCCTTTCATTGGATTATTTATAATATCTTTGTTATTTATAAATGCACTCATCAGTAATGTACAAACCGGATGCCAAAAAAGTTGGGACACTAAACAAATTGTGACTAAAAACTGAATGCAATGATGTGGAGATGCCAATATTTTATTCAGAATAGAACACAAATCACAGATCAAAAGTTTAAACTGAGAGAATGTATCATTTTAAGGGAAAAA
>JAUZSU010120085.1:0-18509 GCA_034780255.1 Parotocinclus maculicauda
TTTTTATTTTTAATAAATTTTCAGAACTCTCAAAAAAACTTTTTTCACATGGTCATAATGGGGTATTTTGTGTAGAAGTTTGAGGAAAGAGATTAATTTAATGCAATTTGGAATAAGGCTGTAACGTAATAAAATGTGGAAAAAGTGAAGCGCTGTAAATACTTTCCGGATGCACTGTAGGTCTGAGATCTGGGGTTTTCTCTTGCTTGCCTCTCAGAGATGAATCCATGTTCTGTTTGGGATCTGACCATGGTAAGGTTTGTGTATGGAGGCTCGTGGTGAATATGTTAATCCTGCAGCTGGTGTGATGATCCGAGGAGACACTGCATGTGACTGTTGGTCTTCCAACTGGCATATTTCATGGGGGTAATGCTTGCCCACAAGAAGCAAGGGTTTCCCAGAAATGTATGCACCAGAACACTTCCTTGGTCTGCCCGGTCACCAGATATCTTACCAGTTGTGCCAGCTGGGATGCCAGCAATCCATGAGTGAACAGATTCTGAAGGCCCAGCTGCAAAATCAGTGGGTAAATGAGTTGCATTGGCATGTTTAGCAGTAAACTGTCCCTTCCTAAAGGTACACTACCCAAAAGTAGTATCTGAGAGCCTTTTTATAAAGCAGCGAGAAAAACGTCTACACCTTCCTATGTTACGACCAAGTTTCAAACCAGATTACACCGATCTGGACAAGTTAGTTTTTTTTCGCCAATGAGTGAAGAACTCGGACTACCCTCCTATAGTTTTGGGAGGTGATGTGGGAGTCCTGTCTTTCTGCGTATTGCATATACAGTAGTTAAACCAGGTTATTAATGAAGGGGGATGCGGTTCACCTTATGCTATATTCTGTTTATATACTCTGTTCATAATACCCACAGCTGCATATTGTGCATTTTCTGCAGTCATATCCCTCATTAGCTTAACTGAAATGGCCCAGCCATGAATTTTACTCTCCAGTGAATATTACTGTGAGTAAAATAATTACAGTGTTTATCGCTGGGGTTACGTTCCAGGACCGCTATATTTATTTAAGTATTTATACACTATTTTAGCCGTAGAATTTGCAGAACGTTTAAATGGCATCGTAGGGCTTGAATGAATTCAGTCTATGATGAAACTTTCACAAACAGCAAACACAACACCGCAGATAAAAACTTGTCATGTCGGCAAGTAGGGACTCAGGCGGGCGATGCTCTAGTCTTACTTCTCGTTTTTGGTGAGTATTCATCCGAGTAAATACTCGATTTACTGTAAATTTTAATATTTTATGATTTATAACATTTTTTTTATTGTTAGAATTAATATTTTTATAAATTTGTGATTTTTTTTTTTATGTAAAACTTCATCAAATACATGTATATGTATACGTTAACTATACCACACGTACTAAGCATGTGCAAAATGAATTCCGCAAAAAGCAGCGAAACAGCGAAAATCTGCGATTATTTTTTTTCCATTATAATTTTTTAAAAACCCACGATGCACAGAGTCCGCGAAAGGTGAACCGCGAGGTGGTGAGGGAACACTGTATATCTTACTCACAGACAAAACAATACCAGGTGCATATGAGAAAATGTATAAGACTTTGGGCTTTCCTAATGGTATTGTCCATGTTTGTACTCACACAGCCTGAGCCACAATCAGTAGCCCTTCATTCAAAGTATTTCACAGAACAAGGGGTTCAGAGAATAACTATACTTTTCTCAGTGTGAATTTGAGTCAATATGTCTACTTCTTGCCAAAATCTCCTACAGCTCCATTTAAAATATCCATACACGTGGCATAGTTTTTACTTGTGTATTGATTTATTGAGCTGAAGACTCTCTTTCATAGCCCTGATTAGGATAATGGGGGTAAAACGGGTTGCTTTGCTTTGCTATTTAAGTTATGGGTGTTCCATACAATCAATTAAAGTGGAAGACTGATGAAATGCAAAGAAAGCAAAATACAATTCTCCAATGCAACATACTAGATAACTAGTTAAAAACAAAAATCTTGCTTTCGTTATTTACATAACAGTAAACATGCATGTTTTGAAGTCAAATTTTACTCCTAATATAAAAGTATTAATATTTAAACACACCAGTCTTGATTTAAATGTCTAGACAAATGTAAATAAAATGTTTCTCCTCATTTTGGCTCCCACAACAGGCTGTTTTATTATAGACTGTTGTGCCTAGCGCATATATAAGCCCTATTTCCTTGGCACTTATTTGGCTGGTTTGAGGTTTCCATGTCTACTTAGCCATATTCCCTGTTAGCTGTAGCACAGTATTACTAGCATTATAATACCAAGACACAGTAAACAGAACTGGCATGACGTGCACATGAGGAAGAGGGGAACTGACCAGAGACCCAACCCATAAAGCATGTAAAGCATACAGAAAAAATACAAGGAATGCAGGGTTTAATTTCTATCCAAACCAATGAGATAGAAACTAAATTAGGAGTTCAGAACATAAACATATTTGATTCTCCATGCAGGGATGATGTACAAGTTGAAAGGGAGGCTGGGTATTGTAGTCTTCTAAGACCGTGGTTGTGACAACTCCTTTTTGCGGATTATTGCAGTTTAAACCTAGAATGTCTGATATTAAGTGTGAAAGCAGTGCTGATCTCTATAAGAAGTAGCGAACCATAGCAATGGACATTACAATGAATGTAAGCGATGTCTGTTGTTGGTGACTCCCAAGCTGGATTCTTAGGCTAAATATCTTATACGTAGGAACTTTTGGACTTGTGGAACCACTCTCAGTACTAAAGTGGTTCATGCAGTATCTAGGGGACCTGCTGAATTCGAAGTAGCACTTTATTGTAGCACTGTTTGTTGCTTTAGCAGTGCTGATTCTCATTGTTTGGACACTTGCTCCAAACACCAAGTTGTACTCCTGCAATGCTAACAAAGATAACTTATCTAATCTTGTAGCACTGTCATTTGTACTATCCGTACATTTATTGCCTTCATTTTAGCTTTCTGCCTTAGTACCGTCTGTGTTAGCACTGTTTAAACAATTATGTTTAAACAATATTATTGTTTGTAATAGCATAGGTATTAGCATAGTCCAGTCCAGTCTTCAGCATGTGTCTCTGTTAGCATTGTCTCGGTTAGCGTTTATCTTTGTCATTTTGTGTGTGTGATGTAAATACACTGCTCATATATATTAGGGGATATTTTAAAATAAATATGAAGAGGATCTGCTGGATAATCTGATCCTTTACCATTACTGTCAGTGTGTTTTGGCACTCTTGGGTGACCATACACCTGAACAGTCAATGTGGGGGCACCCTCATCCAGTTTAACATGCCTCTGTTCACCCTCATGTATAAACGGTATCATTTGTTACTCAATCACGATAATTTAGCTTTTAATCTCATTTGCATAATCAAACAACTTTCTTTGACTTTTCATTTGCTTTTTTGATAATCTTGTCGAATGAAATCAAATTAAATGTTTCTTTTTTATTGTTTCATATTCATTTTGAAATATCCCCTATTTTTGTGAGCAGTATAAATCAGACTCCATGACAATAATAATAATAATAATGGATATGGATTGTGACAGATAACATGATGTTTCACTGATGATAATTCTATACCACATCACCCCCTGCTAGGCTCTACATAACCCTGACAAGGTCTGATCTTCCCTATATACTGATATGATCTGTCTTTACCAGTTAAACATTTCACATTTCCTCCTCAGGCAACAGTTTCCCTTTCAGGGAAATCTAAATAGAACATTTGCATAAAAAATAAATTGCAGTCTCACCCTAACTTTAATCGAGTTGGATAATGAGTTTTCACTCTGGCTACAGTATATTGCTTTTGACTTGTCTTAATCATCGTCTATAATTAGCCATGCAAATGAGGGAGTGACAGTGTCACAACAAACTTCCTACTGATAATCAGCCATACACTACATCTTTAAACAGACAAGCGAAAAGGTTTATTTTGTAGTTGTTTTAGAAAAAATCAGAACATCTTTGTCTTTTTCCCAGCCATTAAACATGCAAATATATGTTTTGTTTAAATTGTTCCAACTATTGTAAATGAACATAGCCTCTACAGAAAGCAACCTTAAAAATAACATCCTGCCAAATGAATGCAATAAAATATAAAACATTTTTATGAATTGCTAAGGTGCATTTGCAAAGATTTAGGATCTTTCCAGCCACTAGTCGTCTCAAACCTTAATGGTGCTTTTAAGTGGTGCACAAACTTTTGCACAAGATTTTGGCCAATTTGACCCTAAGTAATCCTTCTGCTGTAATATCAAGGCTGCTGACTTTGACTTGCACTCTGACATCAAATGACTAATATGATGTCAGCGGACAGACTATGTCACCCTTGTCCAGAGGAGGGAGGCAAAGATGCAATGTCTGAGCCGGCCTGATGGAGGACAGCAACTGGGAATTCAGTTTTCCAGAATCAATCAGTCTAATAAACCAGAATGATCTGCAGTTGCCAGAAATAATTAAGACCAGACAATGAATGCGTTTACATGCGCTTAATAGTCAGGTTTATGCCATTATGCAAGCGGTCACCAGAAAAAAAATGTACATTGAATGGTTGTAAGTTCAAATCCCAGCTTAACCAAGCTCCCAATGTTGATCGGCAAGGCCCCTAACCTTCAACTGCTCAGTTTAATTCCAAGTCATTTTGGATTAGTCTGTCTACTGAAATCTGGAAATGCAAGTGCTTCCATTTTGGCTTTACTTTGTAAATGCGGGAGGCACGGTAGCTCGGTGGGTAGCACCACTGCCCCACAGCAAAAAGGTCCTGGGTTCAATCCCAGGGTGACGCGGCCTGGTTTCTTTCTGTGTGCAGTCTGCACGTCCTCCCTGTGTCTGCGTGGGTTTACTCCAGGTACTACGTGTTCCTCCCACAGTCCAAAGATGTGTTATGATAATTGTTGTCGGCATTGACGTGTGTGTGTGTGTGTGTGTGTGTGTGTGTGTGTGTGTGTGTGTGTGTGTGTGTGTGTGTGTGTGTGTGTGTGTGTGTCTTGTTTGACGACACAAATATGGAGATATTTCAAAGTGAAATTATACTGCTAAAAAAAATAATATAAACCGAACAAGTCACATCATTACATTAATGGGGAGGGAAAATAAGTTAACAGTTTAAGTGTGCCAAGGACATTTGAAAACCTTTTAAAATGTCAGAGAAATTTGATGTGACATGGCCAAACAGTGAATATCAATCAGTTCTCCAGTATGAGTAATCCGGATCACAAACGACCCGTGCTTGGTGTCATATGCCAACACAACTGACTGTGTGCGAACAAGGGGGTGTGGGGGTTGCTGGTTAGACATTATCCCCCAGTGACACAACATCTACTTGTCCCCAGCCCTGTGGTAGACTGGAAACCCTTTAAGGACTAAAGTCTCTGAGCAATTAAATATAATTGAAATAAAGATGTATAAAGCAACACCCTCACATCACTTGAAGGACTTATCATTGAGTACTTACTTGTCACTTATAAACCTCTGCGTAAACATTGCATTATTTGTTTTTATAAATGTGCTATTTTGTCATCAAATGTGTGAAAATGTTATCAAAATGTTTTGCAAAACACATAGGGTTTTATTTCTTCTAACAAAAAAAAAAAAAAATATTATACTGATTCATCTGACCAGAATCCACATTTCCACTGTGTGATGGTCCATCCCAGATGCCTTGAGAGCCCAGATTAGTTGATGACACTTCTGGACCTGGTTAATCAAAGGCTTCATGTTTGCACACTGACATTTTTAAGTGGTGATTTTGAATGCAACTGTGTACTGTACTGCTTGGTAAAGCTTTGATAAAGTAGCCCCCTGCCCATGTGGCTAGATCAGCTGTAGATGAATGACAGTTCTTGATGCAGATAAAGGTTTCATAAAGGGTGGGATCATGGGCTTGCAATCCTGGATTAACAGACTGAAATTCCTCCAGATTCCTTGAACCATTTAATGATATTATGAGCTACATAACTTCATAACTTCTGCAGGCCCTCCCAGAACAACTGCTGGGGCACTCCTGATGTGGCTCACTGATGTGGGAGGGCAAGAATGGCTATCCCTTCTTATGCAACCAACATTTAATGTTTTTTTTTGTGTGGGACGACTAAGTATACTCCTAAATATAGTAGTAATGGCATACTAAATGTATAGAACATAAATTAGAACATTTGTAAGTGCTACTACATGTCATATAAATCCTTAATTGCAATGATTCACAACCATTTGGCTGGGATGATTTGTTTTTACATGAAAAAATGTAAAAACTCACTCGAGCTTGGAAAGTGATATAAACACTTCTAGAGATATAAATATATTTAGCCTCTTCTCTACAGAAGCAGACATGGTTCAATTAATTAAGTATATTTTCCAACATAATATCATATCAAGGAGGTAATTTTGGATGAATCATGATCATGAGCCATTAACTAATGTTACCACTGCGCACACAGCAAATTCTCCTCTGAAAATACATTTTAAAAGCTTTTAGCAATTTCAGCACTTAATGGTTACATATGCCTCTGAAAATGACACCAACAAAATAGCAGAAACCAACCAAACAAAATCCAAAACAAGTCATCCCAAAGAGCACTGACACTTGGGAAATTGTTGATTTAGTGAGCTGAGCTGAGATCTGGAGAGCATTTGTACTCTTACCCTACACTGTGTTTATTGTATTCTCAAGATGTAATTATTGTATATTTGAAATCATAGCGTAATTTATTATCAATCAAAATATCTTTAAAGACAAAACACATTCAAACAAATTGAGACAAGTTGCATCTGTGCACATTGTTAATCCTGGAATTATTATTTGTATGTAATACACCAAGTGTTATTCATGCATTACAATGTAGTTACAGTGTTATTACAATAACAGGCCTTAATATGCTATACTTCACAAATTCAAATTAAAGCAGCATTACTCCTATCTATCTATCTATCTATAATACACGTGTGTGTGTGTGTATATATGTATATATTATATATTTTATATATTTATATATATATATACTTTTTTTTTTATTTTTTTTATTTTTTTTTGTTTATTTATTTTTTTAATTTTTATTATTTTTTTTATGTTTCGTGTACAATTGATTCATTTTAATTGTCCACCAAACTACCCAAGGAGGATCCCTGTTTAGTCTGGGTCCTCTCATGGCTTCCACCTGTATTTTTGAGTCTAAAGGAGTTTTTCCTTTCCACTGTCTTGCTCAACAGGTGTTTTGGTCTGTTACTTTTGAACTCTGTAAAACTGCTGAGACCATGTTTATGGTATAAAGTTATGTATAAATGAATTGATTTAAACTACATAGTTAACTACATTATGTCAGGATGATGCGTACTGGAAAGCAATCCCATCCTACACAGCTCACTTCTGACACTTTGGTTTCCACAACTGGTTGTTCAATTGTTTGTATATGCACTCCAGATGCTTTAGCTTTGTTTCGGATTTTAAATGCCATATATTGTATTTTTGGTTGTACTTATTGTAGAAGTATTGTAGGGTTAGCATTTTTCTGCCTCTTACATGGTCATAGTTTTACCATTAGCCTTGCATCCCGTTGTTGGTGTTTGCACTTATCCTAAAATAAGATAATCCTTAATTAGTCCCCACTGTGGGACCCCCCCCCCCCATATAAAATTTTATCACTGTGTTCTCCTTTTTAAATGAATCATGACATGTTACTAATTTGATTAAAAACCATGAAAGACCATTATAGGAGATTGAACATAATACTTATATACCGTAATATACAATATACATAATACCGTTTTTATTGACCCCTGATGTTTACGATCCGCAGCCACTGCATGAATCCAGCTCTTACACAATGACTTTCATTATTAAATCACACTGCTTAAGCTCCTCTTTATTAACAATACAGAGATTTATTAGGGCAAACAATATTTTAGAAAGTTTCTTTTAGGCATGCTACAAAAAGCAATTCTCGGTAGATAATGTTAGCAAATCAGCTTTACACCTTGTCTAGGATTAGAGTAACGGTATGGCTCAGACTTCCATGGTGAGCAAACAGATTCAGCTGCCTGATCTGATAGCAGAGTCTCGAGTGTAAACATGTGAATATGAATTTGTAAAACAGTCTGTTTTCCTCCTCCTTTTTGCTTAAGTATATTCATGCCTGACTGGTTAATCTGTTGATTCTCAGTAATCTAATCTTTTCAACTGTCTGTGGGTAAAAATCGTATTCTTGTATGAGCATCATCAGTCCTTTTGCCTAACCAATACAGAGACATGACCTGAGCCATTTAAGGTGACAAAAATAATAAAGAAATTTTATTTATTAAGCAAAATCAAGTTATTGCAACGAGTTTGTTCTGATTATCAGCACAACAGACTGACTTAGCTAGGCATGTGGAAGACTTTATTTTTACAGAAGCACCAGGTAGTCTAACTGTGCTAATACTCAATAAGTCGAGCATTTAGCAATTAAGCTTAAACAGAGGGATCTAACCAACCCATTGGCTTAACTGTAGAGTTCGTCAAGGAACAACTCAAGAACCCCACTCCCGCTGGGAAGCACAGTGGATTGGTGGTTAGCATGCATGCCTCTCAGCACTGGGGTCCCAGGTTTGCGTCAATGTCTGAGTGGAGTTAACAAGTTCTCCCCATGTTTGTGTGAATTTCCTCTGGAGTCTCAACTTTCCTCCCATGATCCAAATGCATGGTAGTTTATTTGAACAATCAGGGCAGGTTACAATAGTCATTCCGTATTGTCCTGGTGTGTGTCTGTGAGAATGACTGTGTGACGGTATGCCCAGTAACGGGTGGTCTCCCATTGCGAGTATGCTGCTGCTTCTCACCGGTCTGCTAAAGTGGAACTAATAATATTAGTTATATAAAATAAATAAAGATTAAATAAGCTGTGCAGCTGATGGAACAAGGAGGGCATGGGGCTGAGCTTGTGTTTCCAAACCATGTTCTTGTGTGTTGTGATTGTTCATGTCTAATATGTTCTATATTTATTGTAATTCTACATGGTGGTCCAATGTTGCTTGTTCCATGTTTGGTTGTACGTGTCAGCCCTGCGTTTGCATTTTTACCAGAGGTCTGTTTCGACTGGTCTGTTTGTGTAGTTCATTCATATTGTTGTCTAGTTGTGTTCTGCACATTATCTGTTAGATTATTGTAGTTTGATTTTTCCATTGTGTTTTTGTTGCATAGCTCCTTCTCTGTTGGTATAGCACATTTTTTTGTATTAGCACTATGGTACTGTATGTGCCTGTGTGTTAGCATTGTTGATATTTTTGGATTTTTGGACTGTTCCTATTAGCATCATTTGTGTGAGTCTGTGTTTTATGACCTTGCCTTTTGAGTCAGTAAAACAAGTCTGCTCGCTCCTGTCCATTTAACCCGAATCTACTGACATTTTATTTGTTTCTTTAGTACAAGCCATTTTACTCAGTGCCTTTAAAGAAGGGGTTATTAACCTCGTGTCTTTTTTGTGGGAGGCAGGAGAAGTTGTCTTAGTCTTATTAGCTACCGGTTTTGGTATTTATCAGAAGCCATTGTATCTTAGACCTACTTTCTTCTAAACCTACTGTTGCACTGTGCCATTTTCACCTTCTTGAACAACTGAGCAGTTTACTGTGTACTTTGGATGTACAGTGTCAAATCAGAAACGTATAGAAGGGTATGGAAAATGCAAATTAAATACTACTACTACTACTAATAATAATAATAATAATATGTGTGGACTTTCATTTTATTGCAGACATTTCCATCTAGACCATTTTACGCTTTATTCTCCATCCAAAGCCTTTTTTGCCAATGTCTTTTTCAGTAGATTACATTTTTGTTGCTTATTTGTCCCTTTTACCTGTTACGCAATTACTTTTTCAGTTATGTTTATTTTTCTTGATGTTATTTTGTCTGAGGCTGAATGTGATTTCTTTTGCCGGAGGTTGGTTTACCTGAAGGTTATCTTTACCTGCTTCAAATTGCCATGCGCTGTTGATGACTTGTTTTAGTCTTACTATTGTGTCTTTTTTTGCATCTGGTGATTCATAAATATGTATTGATAAAAAAGCATGGTGGGTTAGATAATTTAACCCTAATGCTTCTCAACAATTTAAAAGAACTTTAGGAAACCACATAGCGTGATAGTCCCAGATACTGTTTACATGACAGTCATTTTTCCTTCTGCATTTTTAGTTGTGAGATGTTCTGTGGCCAATCCCAAACTGAGCAAGCCTATTGCGACTGTGGCAAGGAAAAACTCCTTAAACTTTGTAAGGAAGAAACCTTGGGAGGACCAAGGTAAGCATAGATCATTTTACCTGAGGTCATTATGCCAAATAGCCATGATGTCACCTATTGGTCTTTCTACTTAGACCTGAGTTTCAAATGTTCTACCTGATGCCGTTTCCCCCATGAGGTCATTTTAGGGTTCTACCTAATATATTTTTATCTGAGCTCAGTTTACCCAAGATTCTTCCTTGTGTAGCCAAGGCTATTTTATCTGATGCAATTTTCTTTGAGGTCATTGCACTCAATAGCCTTTCTAACCAGAGCGTTTTGGCCCATGATTAAATTTATTCCAAGGCAGTTCTACCTGATATCTTTTTAGAACGCCCAGTTTAATGCATTTTTAGTGAAGGTCATATTATGTTTTTGTTCATTTATTATATATACTTGTGTTGAGTGTTGAGTTGAAGGCAACCAGACTTTTTTTCTGCCTCTTCTCTTTACCTCAAGACTCAAGTCTACCATGACCTGGATGACTGGGGATTTACACAGACACCAGACTATAATGTCACCTTAAAGTGAACTACACTGCTCACAAAGAATAGGGGACATTTCAATATACATTTTCCCCTAATGCTTGTGAGCAGTGTATTAATCCTACAGCTTCACATATTTTTGGTGCTCACTGGGACTGTCGTGGTCTAGTGGGTTAGGTATTCGGACTATGGACCAGAAGGTCCAGGATTCACATCCCACCTCTGCTGCAGGGCAAGGCCCTTAACCCACAATTGCTTGGATTGTAAGACTGTATTAATTGTAAGTCGCTCTGAATAAGAGCATCTGCAAAATGACATCAATGTAAAATGCTTGCATATATGTAATACTGGATTTTTAAACGGCTTTAATAAATGACTGCCCAAGTCTAATTTTGTTACATTTGTTTAGTTGGGTTTTCTATACCTACTTTACGATGTACAGTTTGTGAAAATTGAGGGTTGTTTTAGGTTATGTTCATGCTGAAATAGAGGAACTTCTAAAGCATTCATCAACCTTCAAACACCACTATATGAAATGCTGATGACGGTATCAGTGCAGTTTTTTCATTTAAAAGACCTGATTAAACTCAAACACTTCACTTTGTTTGGAGGCAGAGATTAGCCTGATAGAATCACAGCACTGTAAAAGGGCAGATAGCGATTGTTCGCACAGCCTGATTAGCACTTTAGCTTTGAGTCACAGCTTAGCACTTCTACATAGCTAATCCTCATTTCAAGTGACAGGAATGCAAAGATATACTTAATCTTCTCCTTTCTCCTGTTCACTGTAGGCACGGGGGTTCTATCTCCGTTATTAGTGTAAAGATGACTCATGTGCTAGCTCCAGTTCTATTCTGTAGCTAATGTAAATGGGAAGGAACATGAGGATTTGCTGCTGTAATCAGTCTAGGGATTAGAGCACGTGTTAAACTCAAGGCCCGCGGGCCAAATGTGGCCCGCCTTGTCATTTGATGTGGCCCGTAAGAGCGCTTAAAAGATCTGATTGACTGCAATCTAGTGGCTTAATGCCGTCGATTCACGGGTAACATAATCGGCATGAATTGTGGGAAATGGAGTTTATGGTCAATGCACGTTTTTACGGCTTACCAAGTGACGGCATTCTATCACTAGATTCACTAGATTAAAGTGTATCCTCTTCGATGTGATTTTTTTGTCGACAAGTGGAATTAAAAAATAGCTACAAATATTGATTTCAATGCTCCTTTTCTCCTTTCTGCTTAATTCTGGATTGTTAAGCAGAAATTAAATAGGTCACCTATGTAAAGACGCCAAAACGGGGCTGAAGTGATTTCTTTTTCTTCCACTCTGAATCAGCTGTGAATGGAAAATACACTGCTTACAAAAATTTAGGGGACTTTTTGTGAGCCCTATAGATGCCTAATCCTAGAGATCATTTTATTGCCCTCACCGGGGAAAGCCTCCCTCTGATAACAGTACTCAAAATTCCCCAAATTTCTTACATGGGGTTTAATTCGTGGCCTAGAGGTTTCTGACATCAAGTAGGTCAAGTCAGTTATTAACATTTTTTTTTCTCTTATTCGTTATTGGCCATCTTTCCCATCGTCGTCAAAAAGCCAGATTTCCAAATTTCCAATGAAAGAGACCTGCCTATATCTGCAAATAATCTGCCCAAAAATACACACAGAAATTGGGCAATTAATGCAGATAACTTAAAAGCGTCTGGACTGCTGCATGCTTCAATAATTCAGCCAAAAAGCAGACCTGAGCATCAATGTCTTCATCTTTTTGAAAAGGACATTGTGTCGTTCTTTAATCATTTATTTCAATAAATGACTGGAGAAGGTTCATAAAGCAAACTAGACAAGAAAACAAGGCAGGAATGTAATTATGCCTTCATCTCCAAAGCACAGGCTTTGTTTTTTTTTTGCTTCCACTGATATTTCTGTTTCAGCGTAAAGCGGCAGAAAAGCGTTGAGAACAAATTCACCTACTGCCCGATTTAGCGATTCGTTTTTCCTTCGTTTCATCCTCAGGGTGGCCGTTCACGAACGCAGTGTGCAAGATGAGTGGCCTTCTGCAGGGCATTTCCGTCTCGGCCTCGGCCTTCACTCTGGTGGCCATCGCAGTGGAGAGGTTTGTTCTTTTTGCATTTTTTCAGACTCTGTATAAAGTTTAAAGACATTACCATAAAGGTATCTAGAGTTAACACTTATGACACAGTCATGTCCAACAAACTGTAAAGCAGAACTGAATCGAATAGCTAAAGAGCAGACGGGAGGAATAAAGGTCTGGTTTTCAGAGTCTCTTTTAACACCAATAGTCTAAGAATCCAGCAGGGAGCAAGAAACGAGGGTTTATACAAGATCTCTATACACTCCGTCCTCACATTCCTCCCTCGCTTCCGTTTCTGCTCTCCATCGTATGAATGCATCGTCTCTGAAAGAGCGACTGAGAGAAAGGCAGCAGGAGAGTCTTTGCTCTCGGCAGCATTCAGTTCATGCACACAGTCCCTTTATGATCCAGTCACGGCACTGACATGTAGAGGCGGGCGGATCGATCCAAATATCAATATGATATTGATCACTACTCGTGTAAAAAGATCGATACTCAAGCTTTTTTTCTCCCGCATGCACTGACTGCTACGCATGCGGATTCATCAAAGTCTGATCTCTGTCAGTGCTGCACTCAGTGCGCTGTGTCACAGCATGGAGCAGTGCCACTCTCCTCCTCTCGTTTTTTGTTACCATCACGTGGCTCAGCGGTGCCAGCCAACCAGCCATGCAGGTAGGCTTAGCCTGGCCCGCCCACTCAGCGCTCTCCTCGAGTCCACACGTCACAGTACGGAGAGAGACATATAATTTAGATACTGAAATGACCTAGTACATTTATTCCATTGTAAAGTGTTATCCAAGATAACATTAGATAAAGCTTTAATTATTTCACAACAGGGAATTGTATAGAATTAAAGCAACATGCAAGTGCACACAGTGGAAACAACATTTCAAAAGGATTGAAAGATACATGAGAGGTGACTAGAAAAAATCATACAAGTATGAAATTTATAGTGACTTTAAACATAAACTTAAACAAAAAGGTTTATACTTGTTATAATAAAGGATTTTGTCGTACAATGATCCTTTGGATCTATAAAACTTAAATATTAAAAAGTATCGGTATCAGTACCGGTATCGGCGATACTGGCCCTGTGTTTACTTGGTATCGGATTGATACCAAAATTCCCGGTAACGCCCACCTCTACTGACATGACCTTACTGCATTTACTGCCAATTTATATGGGTTATAATAGTGTTTTAATGTTGTTGAAGAGGCTCTCTCAGACCTCGCCTTAGCCCACTTCGCGTGTTCGTTGAATGAGTCCATGAAAGAAAACAATGGAGTCTGCAGTTGGTTCAAATTCTTTACTGATCGATCAGGAGAAGTTGCCACACATCACAGTGCCTGCAAGTTCTGAAATGCAGGTCTTTTCACTCTGATTTTATACACTTCTTACAGCCAGTCTGTCTCTGTTTGTGTGTGTTGGAATTTATGACCCAACCATTCCTCACACCCATTACCCACTGATCTTTTACCCCAAGTGCTATTCTGCATATTTTTCCCACCGAATTACTTTTTCTTATTTGAGCAAGGGATCTACAAGGAATTCCTTGCTCAGTTTCCACAACTGATTAACAGTGCAGATGTGGTTTATGACTTCTTAATGGTTTTAGGATCTCCTTCCTCTACACACAAATATCACACACATATACATTTGTTTAGGTTCCATGGGGGTAAAGATGAATTCATAGTAATGGTTCATTACTTGTTTTGTATGCATGGGTTAACTGAAAGACAGGGGGGTTTTCTGAAAGATATTGAAAGGCACGTATTCAGTTGATCTATTATGAACCCTAATTAAAAGAACAGCTAATCATTATAAAAAGTTACTTTAAAAAACTTTAAAACCTCAGCTAATTATTCCAACAACGTTTACTCGGGGTTTAGATTAGTTGCAGTTAGTTCTATGAAATCATGGCTTGGTTCATCCCTTAGAAAATGGGTTTTAGAACGTAGTCTCTAAGTCTGGTATGTCTGAAGAACTAAATAAAAATGGGGTTTTATTATGTGCCGCATGTTTTATCGCATGAAAAAAGATAGTTACAGAACCGACCTTCATGACCTGAAAATACAAACCTCCTGTGTAGTTACAGAATTTTAAATTTGCATTATTTCGCTATTCTTTGTTGACGTTTTAAAATCTGAAACATCCTTCTTAACATCATGAACGATCAGATCTGTGTGGCCTCTCTTTCTTTTCCTATCCCATAACCTTAAAGTAGTTTTAATACTACTAACTCCCATGCTGTGTGCTGTTCAATGCGAGGAATTTTAACGTAAATATATATATACAGTCGGATCCGGATAATGGGAACACATCGGGACGTGATAAATGGTTTTGGTCCTAATAAACGGCTGGTCCGATTAAACGAACATGCCCTATGTTACAAGACGGGACGTGCTATGTAACATATTAAATGTTTATTAAATTATTAATTTAGTTTAATTTAATTAATTAATCCTCCCATATCTCGCTGATCCGCTTTGCAGTGGCTAAGTGGCGACTTGTGGCTTCTTTTTTTTATTCGCGCTCACTTTCTTTGGTCTGATTAAGCGGAATTAATTAAATAAGCGGCTGGTCCCATTAACCGGTGGTCCAATTAACCGGATTCGACTGTATTACTAACCCTAAACCGGGATTACAGGAAAGCCGTTCACGGCCGAAACGGCTCATTGAATTTGCTTATTCTTTTGCATTTTTATTTACATTATTTGCCTATTCAGTATTTTTCACTTGTGATTTGTTTATTTCTTTATTTGAATTATAGTCAGTGAGAGAATATTGTCGCTGTTGCTTTTTATTTTTGCTGCATTCTGCTATCAAAAGGATGACATTTATTCAGATAAATACAGAAAAAATTCAGAAAAAATACAAACCAGAATCACATACCGAGATCCAGGGGTGAGTTACTGTTGTGCCAGTGGATTGGGTCTGCATCGGACCTGGCTCAAATTAAAATGTTTGTGATCAGTATAATTATTGGACCCAGAAAAGGTTTGTTCTCATGATAAATTGGTGCTCTAAAGAGTCTTTCTCAGACATAACATGTTCTCCTTATTATTGCTTTACAATCCACTCCAGGTTTTGCTGCATTGCCTTTCCTTTCCAGCCCAAACTGACCTTGCTGGCTGCCAAGGTGACCATCGTGATGATCTGGCTGTTGGCGCTGGTCATTATGTGGCCTTCGGCAGCCATGCTGACAGTGAAACAGGTCAAGCATCACTACATGGTCTATAACCTGGACTATGACCACACCTACCCGCTCCTGTCCTGCTTCAAGAACTGGGCCGACCCGCAGTTGAGGAAGGTGTACACCATAGAGCTGTTAGCCTACATTTACCTCATCCCGCTGATGGTCATCTTCATCATGTACGGACGCATTGGAATCAAGCTCTACTGCACGTCTGTGATTTCTGTAAATGACGAGCAGGAGAGCGCCGGGGTTCAGCACGACGCCAGGCCGGTCATCTCGCGCAAGAAGATCAAGGTCATCCACATGCTGATCGTGGTGTCGCTGCTTTTCATGCTTTCCTGGCTCCCTTTGTGGACCCTCATGCTCGTGACGGACTACGGCGCTCTGTACAGTAACAAGTTCGACAAGCTTTCCGGATACGTCTTTCTGTTTGCGCAATGGCTGGCTCTCTCCAACTCCAGCATCAACCCGATCATCTACGGATACTACAACGAGAACTTCAAGCGGGGCTTCCAGGCCGTCTGCAGGACGCACTCTTACTGCTGCTGCTGCTGCTGCTGTTCGGCCGGAAACAGGCGGAAACAAAGACAGAGCCGGGACGAAAGGCCAAGGGAGTTGGTGGTGAACGCAAACTCGTTGCCGTTCGGAGCCAGGAATCGGGTCTACACCGACGGGAACATTAACAACTGCAGAAAGAGCCCCGAGGAGGACCAGAAGAGGGCGGGGTTCAGACTCAGCAGCTCCGTCAGCATGGACGACGGCCGGTCAGACCTGGCCCTCGAGTGCAAAGGGGTCGCCTGCCAAAAAGGACTGCAAATGGAGAACCTGGAGAAGATAAGTCCAATCGGCTTGACTGTGAGCCAGGCCTGGGACCAGTAAAACCAGTTGTCCGATTTTTAACAGTCAAGCCACGGGGACATTAAAGACCCGAGACTACAGGGTTTGCCTTTGGAGATTTGAATCGTTTTTTCAGACAGAGTTTAGGCATAGAAACCGTAATGATCACAACCTTGTGAGGGAATACCTACCAAAGGGCCTCGCTCTTGGGACCTTCAGCACAGTCCAGATGAAAACCTGTGGATCTGTTTGAGCATGAATTCACTGGCTGTGATTAGGAATAGTCCTATTTCTGTGTCTGGGGTATAAAGTACTCCGAAAAGTGAGTCAAAATGGTTCCAGAACTAAAACGTCTTGCATGTTCAGGACCCGGGGAAGCTCAATCCCAATGAAATGATAGGAACCGACGGTGTGAATGTAGGCCAATAGATCCTGTATCTGAGTTTAAAAAGGCAAAACGTTGATTCAACTGTCGGTGTCTTTGAGCATAATTTTAAAACGAACTCACCCAAAACGTACACAGTCCAATCACGGTTTAGTTTAGCTGAATCTCACGTTTTCCTTATGCAGTCCCTTTCACCAGAGCTGCTTAAAGCCTGAACTAACAAACTGTTCAACTCAGATAAGGAGCAGAAGAGGGATTAGCAGCATGAATAATGGCAGATTTGAGGATTTTACCAAGCAAAATCTGCAGTAAAACAAAAACACAGCCCATCATACATTAAGCTCGCTTTAGATGAGAGATTCAGAAATGCTAAATCGCTCAGGTTTCAGATCAGAAGGCGTCCGTTTATAGGCGCGTTGTTTTTGTGGTCAGGGGACGACGGAATGCGTGTTAAAAGAGTTGCTCGTAAACAAAAAAGCCCGGCGTAGGATGTTTTCCTTTCCTTTGACGTTTTGTCCCGATTCCAGCTGTGCAAACCGATAACGGGTGTGTGGCCTTCCCGAAAGCGTCCGTCATCTAAGCAGAAGGGATTCAAGGGAGGAAACGGAGCGTCGTTTTCATACAGCACAGCGTGTGTCCTCTTCGCCTAATCGACGGGACGCGACTCGTCCATCACGTGACCGGGGGATCGCTGAACCGCATGTACACGCGTCATTTCAGCAAAAGTTCTGGCGTCGCTCGTCGATTTGCATCGCTCTTTAAGTTGCAAAGGCATTTAAGGACCACGTTTAAACGTGACATTTAAAGTTGGTAAAGCATTAAAAATAATCCATCGTTCCAGCATTAATCCGTAAAATGGTCTGTTTCAGGTGGTCTTTGTAGAGAACGCATTTTTAGCAGAGAGCGCTGGCTCAGGGGTTAGAACCTGTTTACGGAAAACAGCAGCCAAGTCAAATGTCAGAGTAAGAAAGGGAGGTCAGGATCCCATATTTAGATGTTGTCATACTCAACCTGTTTGCATTTAGGAAATCAGGACATGTAGTGTTTCCAAAATTAAACTTAATCACCATCTTTCTTATTAAGGCAGCAAAGTAAAGACTCAGGTCAAAGCATAAACTGGTTCGAGTGTAAAATCCGGTTAATGGGACCACATCCGGACGCGATCGTTTTGGTCCTAATAACCGGCTGGTCCGATTAAACAAACATGCCCTATGTTACAAGACGGGATGTGCTATGTAACATATTAAATGTT
>JAUZSU010120096.1:0-18508 GCA_034780255.1 Parotocinclus maculicauda
AAATGTCATAAAACGACAAAAAACCCTTATAAATATGGTGAGCTCTACATGAAGTAATCATAATTATAGGAATGTTTAATATATTTTAGATATTAGAAATTTCTTACAAAAGTAAGCATACCTCTGACATTTCTTTAACAATTTGAATATATATTGGCAATGGACACCAATGAAGGGATGACACTTTGATACAAGGGAAAGTAATAGGTAATAAAAGTAATTATTGTATAATAGTGTAAATTTGCTGTGCACTCGAAATGAATCAACGCTGATTATGCTCTGCTTCAGTATGTCACAGTACATGTTGATCACAAACATCAAACTCAAATCCAATTCACACCTCAAATCTGATTGACACTGAGCAGTTGCTGACACGTTGCAAAGTATGAACTGACATGAACATTTTCTGTGTATAACAGCTTGTGTCACTTCCCACATAAATGTGACTCACAGGGTGTTCTGTGAATAGAGAAAATTTAATTTCTTCACTTTTCTACTAGCAGTAAATCTCAGTCTCAAAATGGTGCTGGTCATTGTGCCTTAACTAAAATCTTTATAGTTAGACCCAATCTGAAAGCAGGTTTTGTTCAGTTTTTATTACTAGACCCAAAATAGTAATGGTGAAACTTTGAGACACACAAGAAAAAAAGTTTGAGAGTAACTCAAATGTGGAACCCATTCCCTATTGGGAGAGACCAGACAAGATTAGGGGTATGTTTATACATTGTTTGATTCAACTAGTCTAGAGCAAGGCAGATTATATATCGTTGCATTTTTGTTAAATATTGTAAAAAATATGCAAGATCACATACTAAATGGACATATTTTATAACATTATTTGAACTTAACTTGCTTAACTTTCATGATGTTGGCCTAACGCTCTTGTGGGATTTCTTAATATGTGCTAGTATAATAAACAGATGCATGCTGCTAGGAGATGGTGATTAGGATGCCTATAGTGGAGTGTGATAGACAACTTATCGTCTATAACAAAAATAACCAGGTCTACTTTAGTATTCCCTTTATTCGATAACGGGTATATCAAGCTATCAGATTGCCCAGTGTTTTGTTTGTTCATGCGTCTGTAAACTGGACTAATGGAGCAATTGCACCAAACCTAAACCTTTCTTAAGCATCCTTGTCTAGCTGAATTTAAAGGAGATTACTCAGTATTGTATATTAGACAATGTAGAATATTGAGTATGAGTCTTCATATGAGAATAGTTAAACTGTATAGATTCTAAAGCAAAGCTTCTTAGTTGAAGTCACTGGTGTCCAGGGACCTTATTTTTAACAGGTTACATACACTTACTGGCCATTTGATTAGGTACACTTTGGTAGTATTGAGTTAGACCCATTTTGCTTTCAGAACTGCCTCAATTCTTTGTGGTATAGATTCAGCAAGAGAGATAGATTCCTCTCAGAGAGACTTTGTCCACATTGACATGATACCATCACAAAGTTGAAGTCCAATGGTGACTCTGCTGAGGGAGATGTTTTATGTATAATGTTAATTAAGCTTATTACCCAAATGAGGATGGGTTTCCCTTCTGAGTCTTGTTCCACTCAAGGTTTCTTTCTCTTAATCTCAGGGAGTTTTTCATTTCCACTGTCACCATTTGGCTTGCTCAGTCCAATTTGTGACAATTGTTCATGTATCAATGTAAAGCTGCTTTGTGACAATGTCTATTGTAAAAAGCGCTATACAAATAAAATTGAATTAAATTGAATAGTATCCTTAACGTTGTGGAGCTGCTTTGCTGCCTCTGGAAGTAGAGGTCTTGAAATCAGAGAAATCAGAATTGTCATTGTATAGAGTATTTTAGAGTGAAATATCTTCCCAAATGTAAGTATAGGTAAAACAAAATGGGTCCTTCACCAGGATACAGAAAGAGCATACAAGCATTCAAGCGCTTCAGAGAACTGTAGTTGTTTGTCAGGTGTAAGGAGCTCACAGATGTCACTGTTGCCAAAGCTTGTGCAGCCAAGTATTATAGCAGGGTGCCTTTAATGTCATATACTGTACTGTGTTTCTTCTTAATTTTACTTTGGAAGTGCAATTTTTATAAATGGATATGCTATTAAAATATTTTAATGACCCAAAGTTGGCACATATCCACTTATTCCAGGGGATTTTAGGAAAAAAGAATGCTTTTTAAATTAAACAATCAAAGGTATCAATAATGTTGACAACAACTATTGGTTGTGACATGATTAGTCTTATGATATTAAACACGATAGAAAATAAGGGAGAAGATCTGTGCTTATGCAGAAAGACAACATCACAGTAGTGTCTAACATCAATGGCCAAGGGGACATAGAATCACAGACAGGCCAAGAGCTGCCTATATGCCAGATTGTTGCTACAGAACATGCATGCAATCTGGCAGGGGCCTTATGCCTCGGGATTGGTGCATCCACAGGGAAATAGTCCAGCTAATCTGAAACAGCTATGGAAGCATTACAGTCATGCTGTTTGCTTACTGTCGTACTCTCTCATATGGTTTATGTCCTGGAAACAGGCAGATGTGTTGGGCCAGGATTTGTTAGTATGTAACTGGCCCAGTTATAGGCATTTCCACTACTACCATTGGAATGAATTAACAGTCTGCAGTATATTTAGTCAGTGCTGTTAATAGCGCCATTATTAATGCATTGTTTGTCTCACATAAAGCTTGGCAAACTGGGACATGGCCAGTAAATAAAATTATCAGCAGCATGAGAGATAACCTCAAAACATTGTCTTTAGTTCCTAAAATCGGCTTTATAAAAATATTATTGTACACTCTTTGCATTTGTGTTTAACAGTAGAAACTAGCTCTATAATCAAATAAATCAAATCAGTTTCTTTGGAAATCACTTCTTCACCTAACTATGAACAGGGCCCTCCCACAAGAGGAAATTGTCATTGCAATGATCAGGAAATTTAGGCTGGTTCCCTTACACATTTGACAGCCTGACTGCTCATGTAGATATGCAATATTTTAGAAAAGTGTTTATTTTTTATTGTTGTAGTCTTTAAGCTGTTTCTACACAAGCAGGTGAGGTCCACCGTAAAAAGTAGGTTCATATTTTGACATGATTTGGATAAACACATTACTGTCTATGTAAGACTAAGCCACAGCTAACTATGAATATCAGAGCCAAAACATATCAATGCGGAGGAAAGAACTGCCTGTAGAGCTTGAAGTCTAAAAGGCTCTGCTGTTTCTTGCCAACGTGTGATTGGCCATCCATGTTGGTTGCTTGTTCTGCCTGGGCCATGTCAGCTAGATTTTAATATCAGAGGTTTCACCCGAACAAACGAGCAAGGTGAATGCACATCCAGAGCAAACGGATTTCCAAGGGTCACGATAACCCACCTGGACTTTGCTGCCAGGAACCCACAGAATTAGCTGACTATGACAGCTGACAACAACTTGCAATGGTGCCACAAACTGAAATGCATCATCATAACCGACAAACTTCACCTTGACAAAGGCAGGATATGAACTAGGCTGGATAAACACTGAAAACCAGTTCTCTGCCAACTGGAGCATTGGTTTCCAGTGCTTATCCAGCTTGGTTAATATCACGCCTCTGGTGAGGTGAAGTTTGTTGATTACTGAGTTGCATTTTGGGTTCCTGGAACTGTTGTTAGGTTTAAAAGTTGTTGGTAGCTTTCTGATGCTGTGAAAAGTTCAGATGTGGGCAGCAGAGGTTCTTGCAGTTTGGATGGGGGTCTACTCCTGTCAAGTGACACAAACCAGTGGATATGTTACATTTGCATGCTACAGTCCACGTATACAATTGATTAGTTTACAGAACGTTTTAAGACAAAAGTCATGTCTGGCTCAGTTGATAACAGTCCCTATAGTCTCAATGAAACTTTAAATATGTTATGTACTTATTTCCTTGGTCTGGTCCTCCATCATCAAAACTCCCAAGGTTCAATAGCATATGAATTGGATTAGGAAAGCATCTCTTAGTTCTAATGGTATAGAGGAAAGTATTATGATATGGAATTATATTTACTAGCAGTGGCTAAAACACAGACGGTTGAGGTGTGTATGTTCCAGGCTATAATGACTTTGGAGAGTTGGAAATAAAGCTCTAAAAACTCCTGTGTAAAGACTTGCCGAAGTTATACACACCAAAATAAGCAATGTTCTCTGTATAATAGAATCCTAAATAATAAAAGAGAATGAAGAAAATTAGTCAATATACTCTACAATATTATAGTAACAAAATTACACATATAACAACACAAGTTACAGTGGAGGAAATAAGTATTTGATCCCCCACTTACTTTGGAAGGTTTAATACAAAAAAATAAATAATACGTCTCATAATTTTATGCCAGCTTTATTTTACCAGTGACACATAAAACAGAAAAAAATTAACAAAACTGAGAAAATTACATAAAATAAGTAATACAAATTAACTAGAATTTTATTGAAGGAAATAAGTATTTGACCCTCTAGTAAAACATCATTTAATACTTGGTGACAAAAGCCTTGTTGGCAATCACAGCAGTCAGATGTTTCTTGTAGTTTTGCACACACATCAGGAGTAATTTTGGCCCACTCCTCTCTGCAGATTATCCCTAAATCCTTAAGGTTTTTAGGCATGCATTTGGAAACGCGAAGCTTCAGTTCTCTCCATAGATTTCCTATGGGATTGAGTTTAGGAGACTGGCTAGGCCATTCCATGACTTTGATATGCTTCTTATGGAGCATACTTCAATGTTTCCTTGGCTATATGTTTTGGGTCGTTGTCGTGCTGGAAGATCCATCCACGACCCATTTTCAGTGCCCTGGCGGAGGCAAGGAGGTTGTCAACCAGGATTTTGCGACACATTGCCTCGTTCATCTTCCCGTCGATGCGGTAAAGTTAGCCTGTGCCCTTAGAAGAAAAACACCCCCAAAACATAATACTTCCACCACCATGCTTGACGGTGGGGATGGTGTTCTTAGGGTCATATTCTGTATTTTCCTTCATCCAAACAATGTTGAGTTAAATTTTGGTCTCATCTGACCACAGCACCTTCTTCTAGTCTCTTTTGGAGTCATTAGTATGTTCATTGGCAAACTTGAGGCGGGCCTAGACGTGAGCCTTCTTGAGCAGAGGAACCTTGCATGCACTGCAAGATTTTAAACCATTACGCCTCAGTGTATTAACAATGTTTTCTTCTTTTGGAGACTGTGGTCCCAGATACCTTGAGATCATTAACCAGCTTCTCACTTGTAGTTATTGGCTGATTTTTAACCTTTCTTATGATCAATGAGACTCCACGAGGTGATATCTTACATGGAGCTCCCGGTCTTGGTCAATTGACAGTAATGTTGTACTTTTTCCACTTCCGAATAATTGCACCAACAATTGTCGCTTTATCCAGCTTCTTACTTATGGCTTTGTAGCCCATTCCAACCTTGTGTAGGTCAATAATTTTGTCCCTGACATCTTTAGACAGCTCTTTAGTCTTGCCCCCATGGTGGAAATGTTGGAGTGTCACTGAGTCTGTTGCCAGGTGGTCTTTTATACAGGTGACAATTTGGGACAGGTGTCATGCAGGTAACCACTTCACTGAGATTAGGGTGTGTCAGTGATCTGTGGGAGCCAACATTACTCATGGTTTTTAGGGGATCAAATAAATCTAGATTTTCTTTTTGATATTCCATCTCTCACTGTTAAAATAAAGCTTCCATAAAAATCATAGACTGTTTAATTATTGTCAGAGTACAAACTTTCAAAATCAGTGGGGGATCAAATACTTATTTCCTCCACTGTATGTGCACTAAAATACTACTCATGTCACAATGTACTGTATATTCATGTGGAATCACTATATATAGCTTGCTCGAGAGTGTGAAAATGAAAGCAGAATGTGTGCTGTATCAGTAGACTGGGTTCACCTCCTGAATGTAGATGATTTATGCAGATTTGGTGGCTGAGTGATTGGCAGAAGGTGTTGGAGGACATGGCTATGTGTGCTGGGAGCCATCTGGAGTGCAGAGCCTCAGGAGAAAATGAATGATCCCTCGCTTTCCAGTCACTGCAGTGAGATTCTGCTTATCCGCCAATGGATTTAATTCTGAACTCTAAGGGCATAGTGTGTTAATAATGTTAATAATGTTATGGCTGGAATTGTAAAACTACCTCATAAAAACAACAACAACAGTGATTTTCAAAATCATAAATACTGAAATGTAATCAATATTGTGGCTTTTAAGGAATGTATGTACTGTATAGTGATTTTTTTTAGTGAATGTGTTTTTTGGGGTGAATCTAACAATTTAGTGCTCATGGTTTCTGCTGGTGTTTCTGTGACTTCAAGCCACTTCTTGTACTTGAAATAGCAGAGGTGTAGATAAGGGAGAGAATCAGGAGATTAGAGTGACCCACAGAACAATTAACAAGTTAAAGTCCAAACAGATGTAGAAATCTCAGAGGAAAACAACTGTGAAAACTGTGAAATATGACGAAAACCTCAGAGAGGGAGAGGATGAGTTAGATCATGTCATCACAAGAGGTGTCATGAAGGGTGCAAAGAAGGCGGGGGCAAACGTGATGTGCAGAAAATACAAAAGTTTATCATAACCGAATAAACAGAAAGTAAACCAGAAATAAACATAATGAGACGACAGGCTGGTAGGATCAAATGCTGAAAGTCTGGTAGGGACGATGGAAGGTGGTAGATCCTACCTCACCTGCGTCAAACGCAAAATAAAGTCCAAATAATAACAGAACACACAAAACTTCGCACCACATAAGTATTCCTCGCGATTCCGGGACAGATGTGCATGATCAAGGTGCACCTGCACAGTTGCCAGGCATGACAAGCGGGTCCGAAAGTTTTTTTAGCAATGCATAATTTTGTTTTATTTCATGAATAAGACATTTATTCTACACAGTCAGGACCACAATTTGAAAGCTTAAGGAAAATGGTTCTTTTTTCGCATATTTCCCAATTTTAATATATGTTTTCAATTACAAATCATATAATCAGCATTACAATTTAAATGAATCTGACTGTCATGGACTTTTCTCCACAATTACCTGACCTAACTGTCGCGGATCATTTATTTAAGCACTTAAAGACAGATAAAGCTAAGCATTCAGTAACATCACAAGATTCCCTTTGGATATTGTGAAATTATGATGGGATAACAGCAAAACTGATTTTGTGTCAGACACCTTGTGGATCCGTCAAATGCATGCTGTCTTTACAGCAAAAAGCTAAGCATACCAAATATAAATACATTCTGAATTGTTTTTTCCAACTTTCCACTTCATTTTATGTTGACTATGGTTTGTAATGAAGAGTATTTGCATTACTTTACAATGCACATTTCCACTAAATTTTAGATGAATGATGTAATTCCCCTTCTTAATCAAAAACAATTGTAACTTTTCTGCTGACACTTAGATCCTGAACTGGAAAAGCTGAAGGAAAGTGAAGTTAATTTCAATTCACAGTTTTTTGCATTTTCACTCACTCATTCACCCACTCGTTTTCCATACCTGCTATCCCAATTTAGGGTTTCTGTGGTTGGGGTCTAACCAACAGTACAAGGCCCAAGAAGGCCCCATTACTGGACATCAGCCTGTCTCAGGGCACACACACACACACACACACACACACACACTCATACACATGCATCTTAATGTTTGTTTAGAAAGTGTTATTTGCATGTGTTTTTCGATATTCTGCTGTCCAATTGTGATGAGCCTGTTCAAAATGTAGCCTCAGTTGTCTGTTTTTAGCAGACAGCAGAAGCACTGTGTGTGGTTTTCATGTAATCCTCAGAGATGCTTTTCAGAATACTGGTTAGAGTTATGCAGTTACTTAAATTACTGGTGCATTTTGATTAAACCAGTTCAGTCATTCTCTTTTTACTTCTGGCATCAGCAATACATTATTGCCCGAATAATTGTGTTGATAATTGGAAATTTTCACTTTTATAGACCATTCCCTGTAAACCCTAGAGACAGCTGTGTGTAAAAAAAATCCACTAAATCAGCAGTTTCTGAAATACTCAGGCCAGTCAGTCTAGCACTACCATCCAAAGTCACTTAAATCACATTACTTCCCCTTTCTAATGGTCAGTTTAAACTGCAGAAGGTCATGTTGACTATGTGTTCTTAAGAACTCCTCTCCCAGATGAACGCAGGCTGACTAGTCAGAAGATGAACAGGAAGGACTGGAGCAAATCAAATCTCTGTAGACCAGAAGCAATGTGCTATATTGCAACTCAGTAGGTAATAGTTTCACACCAGCCAAAAGCAGTTTACCACCAAACCGACAGAGAGGACTAAAACACTTTCACATCTGTCTGGCGTGAGCATCTGGAACATATCAAAGGACATGCTTTTATTGTATTGTGTTAGAGCTGAGCCTTTGGATCTATCCTGTTTATATTGTGTGTGACCCTTACTTTGTTGTGTGTTTGGCCTTTTGGATTTACCCTTGTAAGTCTGATTACATTGTTGAAATTGTTTTGACATTGGCCTTGGCTTTGGTGTTGCCCTTTTTACACTACTGTGCATCTTTCTCTTTTTTATGACTTTTCGGCAACAAATACAGTGGTGCTTGTAAGTTTGTGAATTGTCTATAATTCTGGACAATATTACCTGAAATATAATCATAATGGAACCCAATTAAACAACAAAAATATGTTTAACTTGAATAAAAATGCTAACTAGGCTGGATAAGATTACATAACCATATCTAAAGGGACTGAACACAACTGAATCCACAAACTTTAGATTATATACAAATGGAGGACATTCAGAAACATTGGTGCCTTCCCCAAGACTGGGTTGCCAAAGACAACTCCAAAATGTGTAAAAGTCACAAATAAATCCATGATAACTTTAAACAACTAAATGTCTTTCTCATATTTAGTGTAGGATTGCTGAAGATACTGTTAACAACTACATTGGTAATAAAAAAAAATTCTGTGGTTGAATGAGACCAAAATACAAAGGTCCCATACGTAAAACATGGTGGTGGTGAACCATGAAACATGGTTTGTGCTTGTTTTGCTGCTCATGATCCAGAACAACTTGCCAGGAGAGAACAACTGATTATGATTAATCTGCCCATCAATTGAATTTCAAGATAAATTTGCTAAAGAACAAATGTTAGTTAATTAACAATTGTTAAAAAATAAGTTCATGTTTGGAATCCTGGAAAATCCTGACTTTAATTTAAAATAAATGGTGTTGGACTTGAAGCGAGCAGTTCAATTCACCAACAGACGCTGGAGTTGTGAGGAGACCATGCTAAATGCATATACAGTGTCATTTTATGTCATACTTATGAGGAAATATAGAAAACACTGAATGACTCACAAATGCATCATACATATTAATATTACCAAGTGTTATTTATTAACTGCAAAGGCGGATAATTTTACTAATTTAAGCAATTTTCCCTATATATGGATATATGTTTTTTTATTTTAGAAAATCTTTTTTTTTAAAATTATTTTAAAGTATTTTAGTAATAGTGTTATACATTCAATATTTGAAATAATGGTCTACATAAATCAGCATTCTTTGCATCACACTACACAGTCTGCTTGGCTGTAACTGTACTGCCACAAGCCAGTAACACCACATACAGTATGCCATGCCCAAACCCACATCAGAACATGCCTTACAGCTATTTGCATTGTCAAACTTATGGTAGGACATTTTAGAAATACATGCAATGCTGTGAATACAGAGACCACCACCACATTAACACTTCATGTTTCTCTTGTGCAAAATATAATATTTTTAGTATTTTTTTACACCACGTGTAAACATCACGTCATTTTGGTGATTATTGAATTTAATTCAATTCAATTGAATTTTATTTATATAGCGCTTTTTACAATGGTGCATTGTCTCAAAGCAGCTTTACAATATTACATTATCTCAAAAGGCCAATCCCAAGCTGAGCAAGCCTAGGGTGACAGTGGAAAGGAAAAACTCCCTTATTGCTGTGTTGTGGCAATAATCCTGTAAAACAATTTAATGTACAGTATGTTCTATATAACAGTGTAAGCTATTTGGTGTAGCACAGCTTTAGTGGTCCAGTTTGGATTCCAGAAACTTTGTGTGAAGTATGTTTTTGAGTTCCTTCAGTTTCTTCCCATATCACAATACTTGGCAATGAATGGACTGTCTAATCCAAAAAAGCCATTAGCTGTGGGTGCGATGCCCTGTTATTCTATGCAAAGTGCATTTTTGCCTTGTGTCCAGTTTGTCGAAAGACTAGTGGTGAAGTGTATATCTTGTATTTTCTTGATTCCCTATAAAGTAATACCTTGGTTTTCGTGGTCAATTTGTTACAGAAGACTTACCGAAAACCTATACTGTTTAAGGCATTATATACATTAATGAAGCTATATTGTACAGGTGCTTCCTTATTTATGATGGGGAAATGTTACATTAAATCTAGTTCATAATGTAGCATGAATTAATGAATGGGTTTAATATAGTGTTGAAAGATCGCACTGGATTTAAAGTAAAACACTTACATCATTGAGGAACTCTAGCATTGGGGCTATAGGTTTTAGAGTTCAAAGGTGGTTGGGAACCACTGTATTTCTATATTTTCCCCATCCTGGAGAGCAAGTGTAAGTGTGCCTTGGCAAGTTTTCCAAGGTAGGATCTCCCATCTTCCATCCCCCCTTTTAGGCACATCTACTTGTATCTGCCCATGTGTGATGCATAACACCATGAAGCTGCCCACCACCTATATATTTTTTTCTATAATTTGTCTAAGCTTGTTTGCACAGCACTGCTTGGCTTTAGAAGCATATTATGCAGAACACAGGGCACAGGTGTGATGTCTTGAATTGGACACCATTCCACCGCGGGGAAAAAGGGGTCATTATTGCATAAACCATGATCAAAACTATTTTGGTCAGGATTCGAAACCCAGATTCCTGCAGTGGTGGACTAGCATATTACTTATTAGACCACCAATTGAGTGCCTTCTCCTTTAAAAAAAGCTATACTTTTATCACCATTTTATGACTATGTCATTAGTTTAGTTTTATCAAGAGTTATCGAACATGTTAGAGAACATTAAAAACATGCTTAAAATGATGTTTATGGTGTACCACAGAAATTATATTGAGATTATGCTATTTTGAGTCATGTGCACAGCAAATAATATTACTAGTTAAAATGATTCCAAATGTGTGAGAAAATGTATTTGTAATCACAGTTTGACTTCTTGTAGTTCATTAGGCTTAGGGATTTATATGTATGGAAAAGGTAAATATATTGTTCACAAAAATTTGGGCATATTTCAAAATAAAATATCCCAAATAAAATATGTGTATACAAAGAGTATAATACAATAGATAAAATGAAACTATATTAAGTAAGTATTGAAAGTAAGTAATTTGTTACTATTAAAAATATATTTTCCAATTTTTTGGGAAAAAAATCCTCCATTTAGCTTCTGGTCAATGAATCATATCCCAGGATATTGTGCAGGCTAGGAAGTACCCTGACCAGCTTTCCCCTGCCATTTTTTCCTCTCCTACAGATTATATTTAATAGTGTCTATGTTGACCTGACCATAAGTCACCACTGGGACTCAAAAGCAGGTTATCATGGCAGTGGGCTATTACATTGCCAGTGTACCAAAAACAAAAATCAAGTTGCAACACATTTATTCATATAGAGCTTTTTACAAGAGAGCACTGTCTCAAAGCAGCTTTACAACTACTGTATATAGGTCTACAAACCCAAAAGCAAGTCTATGGCAACAAACGTAATAAGGAAGAAACCTTGGGGGACTCAAAAAAGGACCCTATATACTTGGCAGATTAGATTTAGATGTAGAAAAAAATCTTAAATAATAAATTGATTATAATATTTAAATACACATGATCTAAGCATAAACAATAAATAGAGAATATAATTCCATATAACAAAAATTATGATAACATCTGGAGTACTGAAAGATAATACAGAATATAATAAAATTGAGAATAGAAAAAGATCAAATATAATACAAATAAAATCAAAATATATAAAATGAAAAATAATAATAACAAACATTATCATTGTAACAAACTATGAGTGATCGATATTTAGTCAAGTAACAGTTTTGGTGACTGGGCCCGATGACAAAGGAACAGCTTGAATAGTTTAGATTGAGCTGGAACTTGTATCTAAAGTAAAGCTCCAGAAAACAAACAAACAAACAAAATATTTTGATCTTAAGCACATAGCTTCCAATCAAAGACCTTCATAAAAGTTTGACTTGAGACTTC
Source organism: Parotocinclus maculicauda (assembly GCA_034780255.1). NCBI lineage: Eukaryota > Metazoa > Chordata > Actinopteri > Siluriformes > Loricariidae > Parotocinclus > Parotocinclus maculicauda. Next base: position 12,267 of record JAUZSU010120096.1, read on the forward strand.
AGCAGCACTAACTCTAACAGCACATCATATTATTTATTTATTTAATTTTACCAAACAATAAAATTATGAAAAACCTTTGCGGAAGACCTTTATGTCTGGAGTTCGACTATACCAGTGGTACTCAAAGTAGAGTAGGGGGGTGTTCTGCCCTTGCCCCCTAGGGGTAGTGTTGAGCATGTTTAAGATACATAATGCATGCCACTTGTAATAATTCCTCTGTAAATGTGATTAGTGACTTAGTAATGTTTTGTGCTAAAAGAAGATGAAATTAGGTATAAATGTTAAAAATAAATTAAACCGCAATATATAGACCTTTGTGGGTATCGGTGTGGGGTGGGGTCAAATATTCCTACCTGCAAAGAGGGCACTGCAAAAAAAGTTTCACTGCACTATATTATCAAACAACTATTTTTGATCTTTTACATTTTACAGTACGCTAAAGTTTTTACATTTTACAAAATATTGATTTGGTTTTAGACGCAATCCAAGCTACTGCAAATTGTAAAAGGATATGACATGCAGTACTTACAGAGTGCACCAAATTAATTCCAGGTGTACTTTAGAAAAACACTCATATAACGTACTCTTAGTTTTGGTTAATACATTACATATTGGACATGCATTACATTGTGAACTGTTTTGGGTCTAACACATTGTCAAACTGCAGCACTAAAAATAGTTGCTACAATGTTTATTGTGCAAGGAAAAAGCACATAGTTTCAGAATATAAACGGCAATCATTGCAATAACTGTCCAGAAATAAGCAGACCTAAGCCTAGAAATACATCTGAGTCCCAAATACTAATACAGTATTAAATCCTTGCTAATACCACTATCAATGCAACTTTCTACGCTACTAATATATAGCAATGCTGGAAAAAACATTACAATTCATTCAATAGTTTACAAAGAAACTGCATAACAACAAGAGTTACCACGATATGCAGTGAATAGCATAAGTGTGCTGCTTTAGCCTGTTGAAACTAATAGCTGGCTAGCTAATTAGCAGTAAATCAGCACACACAGAAAGGACACTAGGAAGCTAAATGCATTTGGCTCCTAGCTATATGTTGCAGCTATTGAAGGTAATTTGTGATGTTTTTTATTACATAGTCATCTTAATGTGGCGGCTTAAACTGTCTTTAAAAAATCTTCTGTGGGAGTGCATTGTGGGCAGTACAACGCAGTCATTAAGAATAACGTGTAGCAATAAAATAACCTTCTGCAAATTACAATGGTTTAAAGTTTGAGAAACTATAGCAGACTCAAAACACAAATCAAACTTGTGAGTGTTCATTAGACTAGAAGACTACTTCAAATATTTCTATCTAGCCTTGTTAAAATGACTCCACTCTTCACACTTCAGGCCTATTGGGTGAACTTCATTCCACTCCGTTTGCATTTCATGAGAGGCAAAGCTTTAAAATGTTTAATTAGTGAAATTTTGACATGATCTCCTAATTATTCTAAGATTTTCAATCTGGTCTGTGATTGCTTTGTGACCTGTCTGCAACTTTAATTTTATATTTCTGTATTCTTTTTCAAGGTGCTATTCATTTTCCTTGCAGTAATGAGATTTACAGATATTGTCAGAGGTGACAGTGAAGGTAAAAAAAAAATCACCTCATTACCAAACTGTCTGCTGCTTTTGCTAATACGAGTACATTTGTCGTGAATTATTGCTGCTGATAAGGTCACAGTAACACATGCATGCTGGTTGTAAGACTAATGCCCTCATATTTTATACTTTTCAACAGAAACATAAGATTACTTTTGCACCTTATTTCTACACTGTGAATCTTAATTCCATGACTTCACTCAAGTCTTCCAAAAGTGTTCTTGTTGGCTAATAGCAGCATTGGGTCAACCCAGAACATGAGCCAGAGTACAAAAAGGTAAGGGGCCAGACACAATGTTAGATTGTTCATTTACTGATCTTCTATATCAGAAACTTGTAAAAAGCCTGCATCAAAAGATAAACTGAGTTATCTGGTTATTTCCTTTATCAACAGTAAGTTTACAGAACACACAGGGTTTGAACCAATATGTACAAGGATATACATTTTTGTGCACTCAGTTTCAAATGACACACTTTTATTTCAGAAACAAAAGGAAACATGACATATCTGAATACCCCAGCAAGTAATGGATGACTATCTTTTAGGCTATGTCTGCAACATGGCCACCATCTTGAAAGCCAACATATCAGGTAAAGGGCAAGTTTTCCAATGGCAAGGTGGTCATGTAGCATATCAAAGAAGACCAGAATTGTCAGAAATCGATTGCTGCAGCAAAAAAGATTTGCAATATCTGCAAAAGTTATCAAGTTTAAAACTTTGTTTGTCACTGTTAACTGAAGATAGAATTGATGAATCTGATAGCCAGGGACCACAGCTGCTATATCATAGCTACAGACTTCAACAGCCGACACCCAGAAAGCCCACCAATTTCATACAGCACTGTTGCATCGCTGATAACCAAATTTTTAGAAACTGGGACTGTGGATGACATGCCACGTAGTGGTTGTCCAAAGACCGCTTCCGATGAAGAAACATCAACAATGGTTTTGGCAGCCTCAACGTCCACGAAGCAGTACAAAATATGTCCTGTGCCTTTTGACTCATCCTGTACTATAACTACATTCATGAAGTTGTTATTTCATGTGCCATGTACTGGAGTGTGTCACTGAGCTTATGTGATGGAATACTCTACCACACAGTAATCCTTATATGTATAACAGGGTTATCTGGTGGTCCTGTAAGTATATTTACATATACTATGCTTATTTATTAGACTGCTTAAACGGATTGATGCTGTTTTTTCTGGATTTTGGTAGATCAGGACCTAAGTGTAATACATTTCCCATAAGTAACATTGTTCCATCGATACAATAAGACTATACATTACTTTTCTGTGAAACTTCTGTCAGCTGCTTGCTGAGGTCTGGAGGAGGAAATTGCAGAATTTGTGTTGGATATAAATTATTTTTTACAGCTATTGTTTCTAAAGGTCATTGAAACCAATAAGACAACAGTGATTCCAAAAATATTATTTTCCACTTTGCTACCCAATGACCTTTTAACAAAATCTTCTTTAGAATTAAACTAATAAAAACATTGCTATACAATTATAGCTCTTTATCTGTAGAAGATCAAAGGCAGAATGCATGCAGAGTGGTCACACACACACACACACACACACACACAGATTGTAAACAAAAACAAACAAAAAAATCAAAATGTTATAAAACATGAGCTGTTTATCTTAAGAGGAATCATTCATGCAGTTACTTATAATAGTACATAACAAAACAATATTTATAAATAATATATTAGCTTCTGTAACTTACTTATATTTAGTCAAATTGGTAAAATAAAATTTATTATAAATAAAATAAAAATTTTATTTGTAAAAATAATTTTAGTAATTGGTGCTAATATCTGAGCATTATACAGTGCTGTTAAAATGAAAATGAGTCCTAATTACTGACTAAGTTACTAAGTAACCAGCCATGGTATATTACAAAAAAGCTGGAGTACAATACTGTGAGATCAAAACATTAGTTTCAAGTCTAAATTTGCTTCAAACAAGCAGTTGTGCAAAACTTTAATATTCATCAAAGTTTAAAAAAAAATCATCTCACATCAGTTAAATATTTTCCATTCAGAAAATGTTGAGGTAGAAATAATTTTGCCATGCATTTGTGTGGAGATCCTCTGTCATCTTTGCTTATCAAAGTATTTTGTACCAAATCATGATTATAATCACTAGTTAACATCACCTGCTTAAAATCGTATAATTATTTAGTTTCTTAATTCAATACTAGCTTCAAAATGCTTTTTTGGAATACCACCTTCTTTTGAATTGGCCTGTTGCCTTCTTTGTTGCAGACCTGAAATGCAGGAATGGATGTTTATTGACAAACATTGTTGATCATACATTAATTTACTTGGGGTTATACTGTTGTATTTAAATACAATGTTAAATTCTCATGTAAGTGTACAGCTCATGTGGCACATTTTTATTTTAAATTATACATTTACATATAATAAATATAGATTTTTTTATGGTGGCAAATGTATTCTGCCAGTTCTATAAGTTCTCTATAAGAGACCATCTCGGTTGTATCTCTTCCAGTATTTCTATTGGATTTTCTGGAAGTTATTTGGTGATGCTTAAAGGGGTGACGAACACATAACACATTTATCCTTTTTACAGAGAGAATAAAGCTACAGCTTGAGTTTTCATGTGTAGGGGTATCGTGTGTAGATATATTAGCTTTTATGTATTTCATGTGTAAAGCTAGTTTTAGCAGTTATTCAGGCATTGCTTCCCCTCTTATGCTACATGTCAAATGTTAACTGATCTAGCTAAATTTCAGACCGATTCAGAAATTTGATTAGCTACAACCAAAATGGTCTAAAATTGCACAGTGTAGGTCTGGCTTTTACTTTCTTAAGTTTCACCATTTAGCTAATGTAGATTAGTTTATGAGCTTCCAGTCCACTGAAAAGTGCAGTCCGTTGCAACGTGTGTCCCTGAAAACAAGAGTGGTGGGCATACCCTGGAAAGTGTGATCAGGCTTTGGGCGGAGATACTCTCTCTCTACTCTGTACACTCTATGTACAGTTTCTACTGTGCATGCTCTGACTGCATTTTGCAACTACAGAGCAAGTGCACCCAATCTGCAAGTGCCCAGAGAGCCATCTTGGTGGCTTAAAAAATGCACAATGGATGTAAATGGTGACATTCGGTCCATATTATATACAGTCTATGGTCAAGACCAAGACCGGGTCGAGACTGAGACCAAGTTTTTTTTCGCTATACAAATTTTAAACAGAGGAAAATGAAAAAAATGAATTTGTTTGTATTTCACTTATATGTTCTAATATAATATAATATCATATATTTGAATTTCCTTATATTTGAATAGATTTTGTCAATATAACATTAAATCATATATAGCCCAAAAGTCTTATTCATTATTATATTATAGTCATTTTATTAATATATTATTATTAATACTTTAGTATAGTCAAAATAAGGCAATGTAACTTATGGAAGCTAATGACGGTGAGGATTCTGATTGACTTCTTCTGACAAACTCAATCAGAAGTCACTGCATAAAGTCAACTAAATATAGTCAACAATGGCCATTCTATCAATTTTGATCATTAAATGTGAAAAAATAATAATGATGATAATTCAAGATTTTATAGACATGGTAAAGTGAGCTGGCGAACATCAGACAATTCAAAATAAAATGGTAAATAAATAAATAAATAAATAAATAATAATAATGATAATAATAATAATAATAATAATAATAAAAGGGTCATTAACTGAATATGAAAGGAGAAGAATAATCACTTGTTTTTTTCATGTTAGCAAATCTGAGACTAAATTTTACATGTTTGAATGGACTGAGATCACATGTCTACATCAAATTTGTGGGATACAAGAAAACATTTTTATATTTTATCATGTGAATTGTGCAGTTTAGTTAATGTCTGAATTTAATGGCTATATAAGCAGGCTAAAAAGCGACAATAACGTTCAGTCGTTCAAGAGGCTTAGAAGTTGCAGCAAATTTAACTCATCATTTGAAAATCTTACTTGAATAGTTTGTGGATCCTGGTATATTCTGTAACATTTTAACATTTGTGGTTGTTTTACAACACCCAAACAAATGACAAATATATCTGTATCTTAAGGATCTTTGGAAAGATCAGACGATGATCAGATAATGATGATGACTTTTTAAAAGATTTCGTGGCCTCAGAAGTTGATGTCAGAATGTGCCAGGTGTTCACTTAAGCTGAGTCGAATAATTTTTTATGAGATCTTGATCTGCCAAAGTCGTCAGCAGGGTTACTGGGTTCAAGGCTAAAGGAAAAGAACCTGTTGGCACATTTATGCATTGTAACAAAAAGGAACTTGTATACTGTATAGTTACTGTACAGTTGAAGGAGAAGTCTAAAATGTGTGTTGCTTTAAAATGGCAATAAATTAGCTTACATTCCTATTGCTCACTCGGTATAAATGAAATAAACTTATGAATCATTAAGAACCAAAATCAAATAAAATCCAGTAATTATCATTATATGTGGTAACCTTAAGATTTCAGAAGATACCATTGCAACCATGACAACACATTGGTTACACCAAATGTGGAATTGGGATAGCCAAGCAAAGGCAGCACATTATACAAGGAAATAAAATGGTGAATAGAATATTAAGAA
>JAUZSU010120107.1:0-18507 GCA_034780255.1 Parotocinclus maculicauda
TCACATGGTCATAATAGGGTATTTTGTGTAGAATTTTGAGGAAAGAGATTAATTTAATACAATTTGGAATAAGGCTGAAACGTAACACAATGTGGAAAAAGTGAAGCGCTGTGAATACTTTCCGGATGCACTGTGTGTATATATATATATATATATGTGTGTGTGTGTGTGTTTTGATGCTGGGAGGTTTGTGGGGCTAAGGATCTTGGTTAATAAAGAGTGAGTGCAGAACCAGGTAGCCACTCAGCTGCTGCAGTTATTTACATTTACATTTACGTCATTTAGCAGACACCCTTATCCAGAGCGACTTACAATTAATACAGCCTTACAATCCAAGCAATAAGGGCTTTTCTCAGGGACCCAACTGTGGCTGAGGTGGGATTTTAACATTTCTGGTCTATAGTCCAGTACCCTAAGAACTACCACCACAGTCCCAGTTATAATGAATAGGATAGTAAAGGTGGAGTGCAACTGAGCGTAACGAGGTGCCGCAGTGTTCCTGAGATTATGCAATCCCCAACGAATTGAGGCTGGATTCTAACGTATTTCCCCAAAATCAAACAATGAACGAAAGGGAAATGAATATTGAAATACTGTAACACTCAGATCCGAAGAAGCAATATAAATAACTAAAGTCAAAGGAAATACCTGCAAGGGAACTAACACTTCAATATGGACACGAACTAAAGTACATAAATTTCGTGATTAAGGCTTAAGATATTAAGGTCTTGCTTTCGCTTATATGTATGTGGGTATGTATATGTTTTGTAGCTTAGATCACTTTTGACCTCTCATTTCGCTAATCAAACCGACAGCACTTCCACATGAAAAGCCGCTGTGCCAAACATCTCCATTAAGGTCAGTTATATAGAGTGTGGCACAGCTGATGTCAATGAGTGTGATTACCTCAAGAGTATCAGGGGTGTGCATTCTGGGCATGCGCAGATCTGGGGCGTGACACTGGAGCTTGCTGTTCTCAGCTGCAGGCCAGCTCACAAGATCCAAGCAGTGGACTGTTTGTGTCAGATCCTGGTTAACTCCTTCTGTCTGCCCGTTAGGTTGCCGGTGGAAGGCAGATGAGAGTCTAGCCGTAGCTCAGACTAAATGAAGAAGGCCCTCCGGCCCTGTCAGACACTAGGTCCCTGTGTAGACCGTGGACATGCACCACATTCTGTAAGATAATTTGGCCCTCTGGCAGATGATAACCGAGGAATGGAGAGCAATTGCACGCTTTGGAAAACTAGCCTACTTTGACCAAGATAACCGCCTGCGCCGGAATTCCAACATCCGTGTGATCTCAGGGTGCTCGGAAAAGGGAAGGCATATCTACGCTGCATAACTTGGGACTGCACTGCGCATATACATATAGTTTGCCCAGGGGCCCAGTCCCTTCGGGGGCCCAGGCTTCGGTGATGTAGGTCTCCAGCTCCCAAAACACTGAGGCCAGGATGCACGGGGCTGGGATTATGGGTTTGGCAGTAGGCTTTATCTCAGGAGGTTCCCACTGCCTGGAGAGGACGTAAGGGGTGGTGTTCTTCTCGTTGGAAGTGTCCACTTCGGCCATGAAGGGTACGCTTGGGTCAGGAAACTGGAGCAGGAGCAGTGTCTAAAATAAATCCCAAATACTTGTAGGTGTGTGTGTGTTTTGGGGGGGGTTGAGCTGCGTGGTATGTGAAGCAGCATGAGGTGGTACAACAGATAACATTGGAAAATAATTATTTAATTATTAAAGAATTATTTAATAATTGAAAAAACAGATAGCAGTTACCAGATAGCTAACACAGACACTATAGTTCATTAGTAGTCTAATGGCTTCTCAGACCTCCGATTTTTCCAACAAATTATCAGTAGGTCATTTCTATTTATCAGAAACAATAGGTAAAATTAATGTCCACTATTGTAGCATGGCTGAAGGTAGTATTTGCCAGGAGCAATGAGCACAACCCTGGTAAATCAAACAATTATTCATTAACTGATGCTAATACAGACAGAGGCAACACTGCTAGTGTTAGCAAGCACAAAGAACACAACAAGATGGTACAATGCATGTTATCCAACTTTTAGATTCACCTGTAGTAGGACAAGGGAAGAAGCACGACCATGTTGTGTGCTGTGAAATTCTCAGCAACAAGAGCATGAAACCAGCACATCTAAAATGATGTTTGAGCACTAAATGTGGTCATGTGAAGGATAGACCTGTAGTATCATGTGATGTTTCAGTAGAAAGACAGACCAGTGACCTCAGGTTCTTGCATAAAAGACAGGTCATGGGCATGGCTACTTAAGGGAGAAAATGAGCACAGGGCAGGCCACAATGATCTCAGAACCTGGTGGCATTATTAAAATTTCTTAATCCGCAACTGTTGTGCACTTTTCATATGGAAGAGGTGAGCCTTTTGGACTGTTTTAGGACCACATTGGCTTTTGGGTTTGGAGAATATTTGCAAAATGGAACTAATATATACTGCTCACAAAAATTGAAAAATTAAATATACCGTAATTCAATATCTCCTAATTTTGAGCAGTGTATTTCCTATTGTGTATAGTTGTACACACATTTATATAGGTCCATTACAATGCTTGCACTCGGATCACCTTCAGTTTTTCTTTAAAATGCACTAACAGCATATTTACATTATTGTTTATTGATGGTGGAATTTAATATTTTAGGGAATTAAATGATCAGATCACTGTAGTATTGTGCTGTTCATCTGTTTATCTCCTCCTGGTGAACAATTTGTGACTGTTGGAGATTAACACGTCCAAGCAAGTATATGGCAAACTTCCAAATCATCAAAACAACATGTTTAGTCTGTTTATTTTATTTGTTTATTTTGATCTTTTACATTTCAACCCTGTTATTTCCTAAACTGGACTGTAGAGTGCTCTGACAACCATACCAGGTGAACACAACGCACAGAATGCCACTGTGCCCTAGAGTAACAGTTGAATCTAGTCCCTATGGTTGTGAGCTAGCGGATTATTCAGCTGTGCGACTAGTGCACTGTGTTCATGCTTTTTTTGCCTAAATGAGCTACCGGAGAGAGCATTTATTTATTCCTTATTTAAATAATGTGCAATTTATGATATTATAATGATTAGGTGTAACAAAACAATGTATCAACCTATCCAAAGAATGATATAAAAGGCAGAAACTGTTCAACGAAAACAGTTTGATGCTTTAACTAGATTTTTATTCTAGCTGTTATTTATTATTATATTATATTATTTCTAGTTATTAAAATTATTTTAATTTCAGGGGACTAAAGTTTTTTTTTCTTTTACATGAAAATGTTCGCTGTTTTTCATTTGGTTACACTAAAAAATAAAAAAATGGATTTTAATTGAATGTAGTTTTGTATTTATTTATTTTTTTGTAAATAACTGATAATCCTGAGAGAATAAAAGTGAATGCAGTATTGACAAATTAATCAAATCGGATAGTGAGCAGAGTGTATTGTTTTGAAGAAGAATGACCATTACCTAACAGGAACTTTAAAGTGAATGCCGGTACTCCTTTTACCAGTTGCAACCTGTGGTTATATCACCACCATGACATGGTCCTGCTGTCCCAGAGTGAATATTTTCTTGCTGCTCTGGAGTTTTTTATCATAATAGATTAGGTGCAGATCCTCTTAGATTGCTGGTTGTGTCAGAGTTGTCGTGGGACCAGCACGGGATTTAAGTTTTACTGCTTTTAATTCAAAAAGATTTGGCCTGTGTATTATCAGATGGATCATCTGTGAAATCTGCTATAATTACAACAATTACAACAAAAACATGTTAGATTAATGAAGATGTGTTCTTCCAAACCTGGCTGCAGAAAGACTCTGTTAAGCATGATGTGGACCAGAACCTGTGAATAAAAATTTGGCTCATATTCCAGGTGGTGTAAGTACGCTTCGACCTACAACACTGCCATGAGGGACCCTTATGTGCCTCATCTAAGCTGCATTGACCCATTAAAAATCCCCCAGAGGATAGCACTTTGAAAGCCGCTTACCACAAGCTTTAATGTCTTGGGACTGCCAGCCAATGTCACATGGTCAGAGTGATTATTTAAACACTTATCAAATCATGTAATAAGACCATCTTATGTTGAGGAACTGTTCCTAAAATGGCAGCGATAATAGTGAATGAATTGTAGAAATCTTAGTCGTGAACATAATTGTATGGTATATTTAGTAATGACAATTTAATTTGACAGTGCTTTCATGTCACTAAATGTGCTGGTGGCTGAAACTAAAATAAAAATTACTAAATGTATTTGGATTTAATAAACATATCACTGTGGGTTATGGTGTGTTGGTTAATAATAATGCCAGTAAGTAAAGATATTTCTTCTTTTTGTAACAGGTATATTTTAAAATTCTCTAACTCCTTCTCTGGCAAAGTGTTTATATGCAAGATGCTTGATTCACAATTGCTTAAGTTATAAAATTGTATCAATTGTAAGTCACTCTGGATAAGAGTGTCTGCTAAATGAAAAAAAATGGTGCCTCACCAAAGCCACTAGCATTGTGGATCACCAATGTCACCCATTTCATGGAATGTTTATTTTTTTACCATCTTGCAGGAAGTAACGGAGCATCTAAATCTCCACGATCATCTTTCATGGGCACTCTTCTTAACAAACATAGACGTTTTAAATGTAAAAAAAATGCCTTGCTGCCACTATAAACTCACACCTGATCATAAGCTATACTTGCTAGCTGTGATAAGAAAATGACACAGTGACACTATCAGGTATTGAACTAAGTCTCTGAGGAATGGTTTCAGCACCTTGTTGAATCTATGCCATGAATAAATAAGGTCGTTCTGATGACAACCAAAAACCTACTACCTTCAACCTTTTACTTTCTGCTTTCAGAAAATTGGGAATGTTTGCAGGGGACTAGTTACCTCTCCCAGTAAAAAAATGCAATTTTGCCACTGGCAAAATGGACTGGATTATTATTATTTTATTTATTTTAATTGTTTACAGTTGTGTTGACGCTTAAGTTATTACTTTATACAAATTATACTTTATTTAATTATTTGTACTAGGATTTGTGACTAATAGGTGGTAATACTCTCCTAACAGCATTACATTATATCCATATTCATTATGGAAATATTGTTTGCTAACTTTAGATTACATCTAGATTACATTAGATTGCATCATCTAATTACATTTAAATACATCCTGTGATGTACAGTACTAATTAATGTACATGCCACAAAAAATGCCAATGTTATTAGTCTATCTGCAGCATTCTGGAGAATTTTTCATTATAACATTTGTGGCGATGTTTGCTGATTTGTAGCCCAGCTTTTAACACTAGCTTACTCAACAGTGATGTAATGAGATTTGCCTTTTCTTTGCTTTCACAGCCTGATGAGCTGACCGATGTTCTGGAGATTAGCAATATTGTCTTCACCAGCATGTTTGTCCTTGAGATGATCTTTAAGCTGATGGCCTTTGGCATGTTTGGTTACATTAAAAACCCTTATAACATCTTTGATGGGATCATAGTGGTTATAAGGTAAGTGGTCATACAGGTTCATACATTTTTCAGTTTGGTTCAGAACACCTTTTTTTTGCTGTTTTTCACACAGATTTATTATTTTACTATAATAAAGCTCACATGTTAATTGACACAACTACATTGCATCACCATGCATTACTGCAATTGATTGGACATGTGTGCTGAATCATTTTTTGTGTGTCCTTGGTAGTGTGTGGGAGATTATTGGACAGGCTGATGGTGGTCTGTCGGTACTCAGAACCTTTCGTCTGCTGCGTGTGCTTAAGCTGGTCCGCTTCATGCCCGCTCTGCGCAGACAGCTGGTGGTGCTAATGAAAACAATGGATAACGTTGCCACCTTCTGCATGCTGCTCATGTTGTTCATCTTCACCTTCAGGTAATAGAAGAAAGAACGCGTTCCTTCTCAAACTGCAGCCACATACATTCTGCAGCAATTTATACCCCAGTCAGAAAACTGCTTAAAATAGCACTTCCCATTCATTGGTTTTCAGATTTATTTATGTTACCCATTTGATTTCATTTGTTATGCTTGTCCTTTGTTGCTCTCTAGCATTCTAGGAATGCATCTGTTTGGCTGCAAATTCAGCACAAAGATGGAAAATGGAGACACCATTCCAGACAGGAAGAACTTTGACTCCTTGCTGTGGGCCATCGTCACTGTGTTTCAGGTTAAAGCTGCATTCATAGTGGTGCTAGTGCAGGTTAGGGGAGATACAAAATGCATATACAGTGGGGAAAATAAGAATTTGATACATTGCCAATTTTGCACGTTTTCACACCTTCAAAGAATGGTTAGGCCTGTAGTTTTTACCATATATACACTTCAACTGTGAGAGACAGATTCTAAAAAAATCTGGAAAATCACTTTGTATGATAAATAAATAAATTAAATCATTAATGTGTATTTTATTGCATAAAATAAGCATTTGATACAATAGAAAAACAGAACTTAATGTTTGGTACAGAAAGCTTTGTTTGCAGTTACAGATGTCAGACGTTACCTGTAGTCTTGACCAAGTTTGCACACACTGCAGTAGGGATTTTGGCCATACAGATCTTCTCCAGATTTTTCAGTCTTCAGGGCTGTCACTGGGCAATACTGAGCTTCAGCTCCCTCCAAAGATTTTCTATTGGGTTGAGGTCTGGAGACTGGCTAGTCCACTTCAGGACCTTGAGATGCTTCTTACGGAGCCACTTCTAGGTTACCCTGGCTGTGTGTTTCGGGTCATTTTTATGCTAGAACACCCAGCCATGACCCATCTTCAATGTTCTTACTTAAGGAAGGAGGTTGTTGGCCAAAATCTTGATACATGACCGCATCCATCGTCCCTTTAATACAAAAAAGTGTTTCCACCCCCATGCTTCATGGTTGGGACGGTGTTCTTCGGGTTTGTGCTTATCCTTCTTCTTCCTCCAAAAAACATTGAGTGGAGTTCATACCAAAAGGCTCTATTTATCTGATGGCATGACCTTCCCATGCCTCTACTGGATGATGAACTTCAAATAGACCTGGACATTTGTGAGAAGTGGGACCCTGCAGGATTTTAATTTATAACGGTCATCTTTGAGATTGTGGGCCCAGTTCTCTTCAGATCATTGGCCAGGTCCTCCTTTGTAGTTCTGGGCTAATTCCTGAACGTTCTCAGAATCATTCCCACGAGGTGAGATCTTGCATGGAGCCACAGACCAAGAAAGATTGACAGTCAACTTGTATTTCTTTGATTTTCTAATGATAGCAACAACAGTTATTGTCTTCTCACTAAGCTTCTTGCTTATTGTCCTGTAGCCCATCCCAGCCTTGTGCAGGTCTACAGTTTTGTCCCTGGTGTCCTTAGACAGCTCTTTGGTGGAAAGGTTGGAGTGTGATTGATTGATTGTGTGGACAGGTGTCTTTTATACAGATAACAAGTTCGAACAAGTGCCATTAATACAGTTAATGAGTGCCAAATAGAAGAGCTTCATTAAGAAAAACACAGGTTTGTGACAGCATAAACAAAACAGACAGGTCTGTGACAACCAGAATTCTTGCTGGTTGGTAGGTGATTAAATATTTATTTAATGCAATAAAATGCAAATTAATTATTTTAATAAAAATCATACAATGTGGTTTTATTATGTGTACCTACAATAAACATTACATACCTCTCCATTCTTGATAGGTGGGGAAACTTGTGCAATTGGCAGTGTATCAAATACTTATTTCCCCACTTTATTATCTTAAATACATGCTTCCATAAATATAGTGTATAGCTAGTATGTTTGTTTCAGAGTTATTTTGATTTGATTTATTTATGACATTGTCTTAAATTCCCCTACATATAGTCATGGGTAAGTAAAGGCATAACACACTTTAAATAGATGTGCACAGTACAATAATTTTTTATCCCTATTTTTCTTTTCAGTACAGTTTTAAGTAGAGATTTCCTAAATGCCCTGAAATTATTTACTTGTGCCTGCTGCCTCAGCACAAATCACATTACTGCTGGAGTGCTGAACCTGCAGGGTATTTGCTTTTATTGTATACATATAGTAGCATAACTAATAATTTACAGTATCATATAGTGTATATTGATGGCAGTTTTCTTTGTTGTAGAGGGCAAGTAGAAAAGTGTAATTATTTTAGTTGTGGTAAATTTTTTTCTGTTGTAGATACTTACTCAGGAGGACTGGAACGTGGTTCTGTATAATGGAATGGCCTCCACATCTCCACTGGCTGCGCTTTACTTTGTGGCTCTGATGTCGTTTGGGAATTACGTCCTCTTTAACTTGCTCGTGGCCATTCTGGTGGAAGGCTTTCAAGCTGAAGTACGATAACATTGTATATTTTATTCATTTGTATTTTGCATAAAGACAATACAAATTTGGTATACATCATGTTTTAGTGCCTGTTGTCAATACAATACTATTTATGGATTGACTGATAGACAGAAAAAGATATGCATAAATAAATACACATGGATGGGATGGGATTAACCGTACAGTCGCAGCTGACTCTTGATCACTTGATAGATCATCAATCTCCACACATTTCTGTCCTTTATCAATGTGATCCATGAAGTATTTCGGCAGGATAGTGGAGTAGTTTGCTTTCTCCACAAATATACATAAATATATATAAATATTTAAAAATGCATCAAGATGGAGTTGTTGGAATCATTTGAAACTTTTTAAGTGTGAATGTAACAATGATATACTGCTAAAATATTGTGTAATTGTATAGTGATTACAATAATAAAGTGAAAGGGCACATTTATTTGGGAAAACTCTAAAAATGAAAGGAGGCTATAGTACCCTTTTGGGCTACCTCTAGCCTGGATACGAGATGAGCGTTGGTTCTTCATGAATGCATACAGGGTTATTGTACATTATTCCCACAGATGTTGCAGCTGGGGCAGTAGATCTTGCACACTCGTAGGTTGCTAAAGCTGGTGTCCCAGCTTGTCCCATAAACGCTCGAATGACGATCAATCTGGCAACCGGACAGGCCAATGAAATGTTGCATATCCATGCCATAAGAGGCAACACTTGGCCATAGGATGTTCTGCACATATTGATGAGTTGTTTTCTCCCACATACCAAAGGATTAAGTTAACTGGTTGCTCAAAATTGCCCAGTGTGAGTGGATCTGGCTAGTCACCTGGCTCCTATCATGAATAGCCATTGATGCTGATGTGATGTTAAATTTATCAATAACCTAAACTCCATACATACGTGCATATGTAGCATATTGGTGGAGTTTACAACTGCACAGGAAGCAAGAGTTGTTATTGCACTAGGTAGCATTAGATAGTTTTAATTCTCATGCACGCACAAAAGCATTTTTTATGCTCTTTGAGATACGTCCTTCTGTTTTTTGGAGTGGTTTCATAAACAATCGTGTTGTATTAAACTACGAATTTTCTAATTATTATTAGGACCTCAGTTATCTAGTTTGTGCTAACAATTTGGGTACTTCATTTTAAAACATGGTTTCCTAACAATTTAGTTCAAGTTAAGGGCTGTGGGCTCGCTGTACCCTGTTGTTTAAATTTCTTGTCCCTGCCTTATAGGGTGATGCCACAAAATCTGACATGGATGATGAGAAAAGATCAGTTAACTTTGAAGAAGAGGAGAAGATTGGCCAATTACGTGCCACAGGTTATTGTTCAGTCTATTTTCTAGTAATGAACTATTGAGATTATAATTAGATGTCAAAAGTATCATTTTATGCCTTGTATTTCCAGAGGAATGGTGATCATTAAGGTTGATTTTCACTTCTAGGTCTGCTGAAGAAAACTGAATATTGACTTCTCCTGTGTCGGAATTTTGTAGTGTACTGTATGTTACAGGGTGTGTGTTGCATTTTATTTCAGAGTTGAAGGTGTACTCCTTGATGATGTCAGCAAATGGACATGTGGACCCCCGTGGAAGTTTGCCACCACCAATTATTATGCGCACAGCTGCCACCCCTATGCCTACACCCAAGAGTTCATTTGGCACAGAGTCTGTCTTTGGTTTGGAGGATTCAAGGCGTGGAAGTGGGATTTCCATTGATCCCAACACCTATGATCAGAGATCTGTGGTAAGTGGTTCTACTAGGTGTAAACCTATCAGCTTGCTTGTAATGTGTTTATTTTGTGTGATAATTCCCACAAAGCCAAAACATATTTATTGGAAGCCATACCTTGTCTCTTCAGTCTAGCCCCTGGAAATCACCTTGCCACCCAGGCAGTTCAAGCAGTAACTGGGGCAGTCGGAGATCAAGTTGGAACGGTCTTGGCCGGGCTCCGAGTCTGAAGAGAAAAGACACGTCAGGGGAGAGGGAGTCTCTGCTGTTGGGTGAGGGAAGGGGCAGCTTTGAGGAAGAAGACAAGGACTGTAGTGGGTCAGAAAGAGCAGGTAGTGCCAGTGAGGGACCTTTGCACAACCCAAGTACACTAGACTTCCCTGAGCTGCCAGTGGTGACAAGCCTTTGCTCATCGGGGGAGTACCATGACTGCAATGGCCAGGCATTGCATTTGTCCAATGAGCTCCCCTCACAGCTGAGCCGTGAGGACTCTGCCACAGAGGATGACATTGATGATGTAAGCTAATACACATACACACATGTTTATGGGATGTAAACCTTTGGCAAGCTGTAATTTTACATTTTTTGCCGGGTGGAAGGTAACCTCAGGTGCCATTGTGACGTTACCTCAACAATAAAGAGTCTGTTTTCAGAAGTCTCTGTTTTCTATCTTTTGTTTTTATTGTTAAAAGGAGTGTCTATTAGCTATAGGAGGCACCGATGGAAATGCCATATTTAACTATGCATTACATTACTTGAAACAAGGCCATTTGTCTTAGTTATCTATTAATTAACAGCCAGGCCTACTTAAAGTTACTCACTATGGTATCTTTTCTGGTCTGTTAAAATGTTTCAGAGCTTCTCTTTCCGTCTGAAGAGAATGCTGAATGCTTATAAACCCAAGTGGTGTAAAACACACGAGGACTGGTCTCTCTATCTGTTTTCCCCACAGAACAAGTGAGTAGTTTGATCTACAGAAAATAGAGAAATTAAATGAAATAAAGTACATGCTTTCATTTTTGCTGTGTTTTAGGTTTCGAATGTTCTGCCAGAGGCTCATTTCACACAAGATGTTTGATTATGTGGTCTTGGTCTTTATCTTCCTTAACTGCATCACAATCGCTCTAGAGAGACCAGATATTAAACCTCCTAGCAATGTAAGTTTAACTAGTATATTATTCTGAGCAGCAAAATACTTCATTTTTACGTTCCTTGGAAAAAGAACTCGTCATTACTTAAATACACATGGTATGACTAGACAATTTGTTGATGATGCTGTTGTTTGTTTGTTTTTTCTAGGAGAGAGTGTTTCTCACTATTTCCAATTACGTATTCACTGTGATATTTGTTGCTGAAATGACTGTGAAGGTAATAAAGCCTATTTTATAACAATATCAATGTAAATGCCTTAGTTTAAACATAGCTCACTGAGTTGAAATTATTGGTCCTGTAGTTGGTGGCCCTTGGATTTTATTCTGGCAAGCATAGCTATATGAGGAGCACATGGAACATTCTGGATGGAGTTCTAGTGTTTGTTTCACTCATTGACATCCTGGTGTCTTTGGCATCCATTGATGGGAGCGGAAAGCGGATCTTTGGCATTCTGAGGGTTCTACGCCTGCTAAGGACACTTCGACCTTTAAGGTCAGAATCTTTTGTTAATAGCTGTCTCAAATAACAACTAAGCTGCTGCAGTTCAGGGTTCGTTCTTACTCTCTTTTGAGTACGAATCAAAAGACTTGTTAGAAACTATTTTTAAATCTAATTGATGGCCATATATAATTTCTGAAGTATGTCAAATTTTAAACAGTTATATTCATGTAAACCATATTTTTTTAGATGTTTTATGCACATCCATACAGTATTAAAAATGCTATGTTTGATGATGTGGACAGGGTGATCAGTCGCGCTCCAGGACTGAAGTTGGTGGTTGAAACACTGATAACTTCCTTACGGCCCATTGGAAACATTGTTGTGATCTGCTGCGCCTTCTTCATTGTCTTTGGCATTCTTGGAGTTCAGGTGAAGACTTATGGAAGTGTCATCTGTAAGAATGAGCAAATAAAATGTGGACTTTGGCAGAAAAATGTTACAAACTTTTAACAGCACATTCTTGTTTCATTTCTTAGCTTTTTAAAGGCAAATTTTACCACTGTGAAGGTTTGGACACGAGAAATATCACCAACAAATCAGACTGCCTACAAGCAAACTACAGATGGATTAGGAGGAAGTATAATTTTGACAGTTTGATGCAGGTATGAGTTATAACATAAGCACTAGAGATTTTACAGATCTTGGGTCAGTCCCAAATAAACTGGTCCAGTGTCTGTATTTGACTAGTATCGCTGTGACCTTGAACATAAAGAGTCATAGATAGATGCCGATGTGATGGGAAATAAATAAGTTAGCAAACTAACTTAAAACTAAAACTGTGAATTAAGACAAGTTTGATAGGAAGATAGGAAAAACATTTGATGGTGCTTTAATAATCCAGAAAACCCATCCAGGAGCTTTAATGGATATCAGTTTAATCCATTGCAAAGTTTTTGACTGAAGACTAAATGTTCTAATTTCTAAGCGACTGAATTTAAATTTCAGTTAGACTACCCAATTTTTATAGAAGCCTTTTGCTCTGTTTTTCAGGCTCTTATGTCACTGTTTGTGCTATCGTGTAAGGATGGATGGGTTAATATTATGTATGATGGGCTGGATGCTGTGGGTGTGGACCAGCAGGTTTGATCCTTTTTTGTTGCTTTTGTCCGATACCGATGTGTTTAACAAATATTTATGCTGTTTTGTAGAGAAGTATCATTTCATGCATATATATTCTTTTCTCTTTCCGACTTTTGGCAGCCGGTACGGAACCATAACCCCTGGATGCTGCTGTATTTCATCTCATTTTTGCTGATTGTAAGCTTCTTCGTGTTGAACATGTTCGTGGGTGTGGTGGTTGAGAACTTCCACAAGTGCCGTCAAGACCAAGAAGAGGAGGAGGCACGTTTGCGTGAGGAGAAGAGGCAGCGGCTGCTGGAGAAAAGGCGCAGGAGTAAGGAGAATTGCGGGTCTGGTCGGTAGTCTATTTTTCTGAGCACTGCCTGCCTCCAGAGCCTGAGAAAAAAAAAGAGAGATCCAGAGAGAAAACAAAACAAAATAAACCAAGAGAAAGCCTTTTAAAGTTCATGTAGATTTTGGTACAGATGATGTCCTTGTACTGCAGCATGCCCTTGCATGTTCACTTGCCACCAAATACTGCATGACAGGTCTTCAGTTTTTAGCACATTGCGTCAGTAAGAGCCATATTCTATGATTCACTCTGTGGTTAGTGAATCTTCCTCTTTGCAAACACTGAATGGGAAGGACACATAACATTGATGCCTGTTTTGCCTAATTCAGGCTTGCAATTACGTTGTATGATATTACAAATGTGGCACCCATGCTGCATCCAAAATAAGCACTTTTTTAGGATGAACCTTAGACTTTCCCCACTAGCTCAAAACTCACTAGAGAAGGTCTAACCTCAGGGTTTCAGTCACTCTTCAGTGAGCGTGTTATTGTCATAGAGCTCAAGATAAAGGTGAAATGCTTCCTAAAGGAATAGTTATTTATGAGCAGCTGTGAGAAACCTTTGACATTGCTACACATCTTATGATATAAGATTTTAGATGTTAACTGCTTGCTGGAGTGATACTGATTCATCATTAGCCCTGTCATTATATTTCATGTGAAATGACAGGAAAAGTAATTTTGCCTGGCAGACTTTAAAAAATGAATTTGATGGAGATCTGTTTGGATTCCTACATTATTTGTTATGCTGTACCTGCATGTGCACCTTTATCAAAGAAACAGTAGCTTCTGGCTTCTCTCTTGGTAAGTAAACATGCTTTGTATGGCAGACTCAGAAAGATGGATTAAAACTTTGTCTGGTCCAAAAGCTTAAATCAAATTGTATTGTGTTTTATTGACATTACTAATAAATCCACGATAATTCAACAGTACTAAACACTGTACTAACAATGTATTACTTATTGTTATATTTATGCCTAACATAACACTGAGCCAATGACTCATGTTTACAAAGGCATGTCCCCCAATACAGCATGTTTTGAGGCATGATATTGCACGAGAGGGAGCCCAGTTCAGTAGTGTATGTAATATTTTCACCATGATTCTTAACTTTAGGGTTACAACCATGCCCTCCTCTGCTTTCCAGTTCCTTGTGTCCACAGTACTTATTGTTATTGGCATAAGTTGCATGTGTGTACTTATTGTGTGTATGGAACAGAGGCACAGCAGAGACCCTACTACGCAGATTACTCACCAGCCCGGCTTTATATTCATACACTGTGCACAAACCACTACCTGGACCTCTTTATCACCTTTATCATCTGCATCAATGTGGTCACCATGTCCATAGAGCACTACGACCAACCCAAGGTAAGGCATCTCCCTTTTAACTGGACCATGATGTACAACTGATGCTATGTTTTGTATTTAACTGTTTTACTAACATTAAACCATACTAAAGTAATCTCATTTCCTCAGTATTTAGATGAAGCTTTAAAGTACTGCAACTATGTCTTCACCGTCTTCTTCATCTTAGAGGCTATTCTCAAACTTGTGGCTTTTGGATTTCGGAGATTCTTCAAAGACAGGTACAGAAGCAGAGTGGGGTGTACAGTCATGGCTGAAATTGTTGGCACCCCTGAAATGTTTTCCAGAAAATTAAGTATTTATCCCAGAAATGTGTTGCAATTACACGTTTTGTTATACACATTTATTTCCGTTGTGTGTATTGGAACAACACATTATCATTTCATGTAAAACTTCAAAAATTGCCAGACAAAAGTATTGGAAACTTTTTAGAGTTGTGGGTAAATACCTTTGTTTCAAGTATGTGATGCTCGTTTAAACTCACCTCAGGCAAATAACAATAAAAAAATCACACCTGAAACCAGATAAAAAGGAGAACTTAATGCACTGTGTGTGCCACACTAAGCATGGAGAACAGAAAGAGGAGAAGAGAACTGTCTGAGGACCAAATTTGTGGACAAATATCAACAATATTACAACAGGTTACAAGTTCATCTCCAGAAATCTTGATGTTCCTTTGTTTACAGTGTACAGCATACTCAAGAAGTTTACAGCCCATGTATCTACTGTAGCTACTCTCCCTAGACATGGACGGAAGAAAAAATAAAAGTTCCACAGAAATTCAAGCTGTCCTGCAGGCTCAAGGTGTATCAGTGTCAGAGCAAACTATTTGTCGACATTTGAATGAAATTAAACGCTTTGGCAGGAGACCTAGGAGGACACAGAGACATAAAAAGCTAGAGTGCAGTTTGCCAAAATGTATGTGAGTAAGCCAAAATCCTTCTGGGAAAACATCTTGTGGACAGACAAGACCAAAATAGAGCTTTTTGGTAATGCACATCATTCAAAGCACCCCCAAATGATGAGAGACCTGGAGCAGTTTGCAAAAGAAGAGTGGTCCAAAAGTCCAGCTGAGAGGAATTGTTGATGGTTATAGGAAGCGACTGATTTCAGTTATTGTTTCAAAGGGTGTACAATCAAATATTAAGTTTGAGGGTGCCAACAGAGTTTTGTATGAAATTATATCACATTTGGCTTTTTTTCTGTTTTTTCTGTGGTGTTCCCATACACACAAGGGAAATAAACATGTGTATAACGAAACATGTTTAATTGCACTAATTAATTACTTCATTTCCTTTCAGGTGTGCCAACAATTTCAGCCATGACTGTATAGTGTGTTGCTTATGCTAAATATTTTATAGTGCACAATTATTAAGGATTTAATATATTTGAAGAAATATTTTAAATTGTATGTCTGAAGCTTTTGTCACATAATTAATAGCTAAAGGTTTGTAAGGCTGCAAGTGTGCATGGGTTTGAACATATCAACTGGACTGTGCCAACATCTTGCTACACCATGCAATATATATCTTCTATATTGCTCTGTTTTATTTTATATTCGGCTAAGCTTCTTATAATACTGTTGTCAATTCTCACCCAGAGGATTCTATTCTTAAGTCTGGTTCATCTCAAGGTTTCCAGCTTAAAAAAATTATACCACTGTCTTTGCTGGCTGCCCCTTGGGGTATAGACTTTTTGTAAAGCTGCATTGCAATATGATGTGTTAGAAAAGTGTTAAATAAATAACACTGAAATTACAGAGGTTTGTTAACCTATTTTTATATGTCTGCATAAATTTGACCAACAACAATAACAAAGTTATAAAAGTAGACACATCCAAGTAAACAAATAAGACTAAAATTTTGCACTTCATCGTTTATTTATTTTAGGAAAAGGTTCAATTATTGCATATCTATGAATGGCAGAAGTTTGTGAGCCTCTTGGATTGGAGTCTAATTTGAAATTTAAATTAGAATCAGGTGTTTTTGATTAAATAGGATGACAGTAAGGTGAGAGCAGGTGCAACACATTTAAGGAAGTGTATTAAAACACAAACAAAGGAGCTTTTGCTCACAAGCCTGTAAAAGGTTACAAAACCATTTCTAAAGAGTTTGGGCTCCAGCAATTCACAGTCAGAAAATGTGTGTACAAATGGAAGACAGTCAGTAGCATTGTTACTCTCCCCAGGGGGTTGGCAGTCCAACACAGATTACTCCAAGACAAGGCATGTAAGAGTCTGAGAGGTCACAAACTAACCAAGGGTCAATTCTAATCAGCTAAAGACCTCTCTTACATTTAATGAGTTTGGTACTAGGAGAACAGTGTGTCCATCTCATGGTTGCTATGTGAAAATAATATTGCTATCCACCTGGAATTTATGCAGGTATTAAAAATCTCAAACGTCATGACCTGGTCAATTTCCCTCAGATTCTAAAGATTATTCCAGTTTTGTTGAGTCTCAGTCTCTAGTTTTTAGATAGCGACTTAAGTCTACCTGTTGACTTAGAGCATTCTTTTGTCAGAGCCCCTCACATATGTCCAAGAACTTATTCTCAAGAGAAGGTGAGGCTTACAGCAAGAAAAGGATCCTAAGTCTTTCTACCAATAAATGGTTAAAGAACACTAAAGTTATTGTTTTGGACTATGAGCATTGAGCAGCTCCTCCAGTCAGAAGGGGATGTAAATCCACAAGATATGGTGGTTGGTGTGATGTGGTTAGAAAAATAAAGGTTATTGTCTAACATGACACCAAGATTCTTTGCTGTCTGGACCAGAGGGATAGTGTCATATCTTAATTGAGAGATCTAGGGTCAGGGAGGTAGATCAGTTCTTGGCCAGACTGAGCTTCAGATGGTGTTTTACTATCCAGGAAAATATATTAGCAAGGAAGTCAGATACCTGTTTTGACACTTGTAAGGTTACTGGAGAAGAAGAAGTAAATTTGAAACGCAGCTGTATAGCAGTGATATGAGAAGCCATGGGATCTAAACACTGAGCCCAGCGATTTAGTGTATAGGGAGAACAAGAACTCCTAAAAACTGATTCCTGAGAAACTCCTGTAGTAATTCTTTGTAAGTGAAACTCACCATACTACACAGAGGATCAAACTTCTAAGTATGAAGAGAACCAGGCAAGCACATGACAAGACCCTGTTATTAAGAGTAGAGATGACTGTCTGATGAGTCACAGTGTTAAATGCAGCATACAGACCAAAAGGATAACTACTAAAGACATATAAAATCTTCTTTGGCTGCTTGAAGAGCTTCAGTTACTGCAGGGAGAGCAGTTTCTGTGGAATGTCCCCTTGTAACCAGACAAGATGGAACAGGACTTTAGTTGGACGCATGAACTGTGTTGAGTGAAATTAGAATTTTTGTAGAAATTGTGTGAAATAGTTTGGTGTTGAACCCAGTTGACAGGTCTTTGGATGATTTGTGGTCTTTAGTGTTTACACTTCATCATCACTAAGTTGTTTTAATGTTAATAAACTTGTGCGATAAACTTTTGTCAGCTCTAGCTTGACTGTATTACAGAAGGATGTCTGAATGTTGGTCACCTTTTGTGCAAAATGGGTCATGAAATCCTAAACTGTATAAAAAGTTGTAGGTAGGGTAGTAGGAGGGATGAGTAAGCAAGAGAATATACTTTGCTGGGGATAAATACATTTACTATGTACTAATTGCAAATTGAACCTTTAGTTAGATATGTATGTGAGAGGTTTGTTATATTAAATTCGGACTTTAATCATATTAAACTACAGCTGAATTATATAAGTTTATGTAGGTATATATTATATAAGTTTGGCTGTTATACAAAGCGGATTCCAAAAAAGTTGGGACACTAAACAAATTGTGAATAGATACTGAATGCATTGATGTGGAGATGGCAAATGTCAATATTTTATTCGTAATAGAACATAGATGAAAGATCAAAAGTTTAATCTGAGTAAATGTAACATTTTAAAGGAAAAATATGTTGCTTCAAAATTTCACAGTGTCAACA
>JAUZSU010120128.1:0-18503 GCA_034780255.1 Parotocinclus maculicauda
TTTGATCTGTCATCTATGTTCTATTACGAATAAAATATTGACATTTGCCATCTCCACATCATTGCATTCAGTTTTTAATTCCAATTTGTTTAGTGTCTCAACTTTTTTGGAATCCGCTTTGTAGTTGATTTGTTGAATACAGGAAAAATGGGCAGTTAATACCTACTGATACATCTGAGGAGAGAGTGTGCAGAGTGTGTTGACTGCCCAGGGCTCCTTGTATACCTTCTGGTCAAAACCGACAAGGAGGGATATCATTGTACAACCATGTACATTTTTAATGCTGGTTACAAGAGGAAAGAGTTACAACCTACATTGCATCACACTTTTCTGTTTATGGGATTCTGGTCCCTTGTCAAAAGCGCCTACAATAGGCATGTGAGCATGTATAACACCAAATGAAAATGCAAATAAAAAATGCATTGTCTTTACATTAATTCTGACTTTTATTTTATTGCAGACAATATAAACCTGAGACATTTCAGGTTTTGTCTGGTCAACTTAATTTTATTTGTCAATAAACATCCATTCCTGCATTTCAGGTTTTCAACAAAAAAGTTGGGACAGGGGCTGGTTTAACTCATTACTAAATCATAAATTGCCACTGTATATAACTACTTGATAAAGATGTGACTTTAAGTAGGTGATGTCAACAGGCAATTGTTACCATGGTTTGGTACAAAAGCAGTATCTATAAAAGGCTGAGTCTTTGAGAAGCAATCACGGGTAGTTAGGAAGAAGATTGGACAGATTTGACATATTTTTCCATTATAGTGGATAATGCTATTACAAAATTACAGGTAAAGGAATCTGGAGATATTTCAGTACAAAAGGGTAAGCCTAAGGTGAACTCCTGTGATCTGTGATTGTCTTTCAAGTGTCTTGAGAAGGAATGGCAACATTACAAAGTTGTAAATGCTATACCGTCCCAACTTTTTTGGAATGTGTTGCTTGCCTATGATGCAGGAATAAATGTATAGTAACAAATCAAATGAAGCTGAGCAGACAAAACATTAAATATCTCAGGTTCATACTGTCTGTCTAATGAAATAAAATATTTATATTTTTCCATGCCTTTTTAATGTTTTCTTTCTTGGCGTTGTAGTAATTGGACATTGAACAATGGAAGAAGGCTGTTTGGGATCATGTGTGCCTTTTACCTGGGAAAGTGATAGCAAGGATGCACTGTGGGAGGAAGACGAGGCGATCTAGTGGGTGTTACGAGGCTTACCTTAAACTCCCAGTGACGCCGATTGTATTCAGAGTTTAATTGACGTACGGTTAATTGCAGTACGCTTAAGTCTTCCGTTCGCTACGTTACATTGTCTAGAACGCTTGCGAATATTTATAGCCAGTCGGTAACGTCCTGGGGCTTATAGTGCCGATGGATACGTACGGGGGAAACCCCGTAGGTATTTTCTGGTTCAGGGACAGAATCAGTGTTTCTCTTCCCTGTCCTACGTTGGCTGGTAAGCAGAGTCTCACTCCGGTCGGCTGCGCGACTCAATTTGAGACACGCCCCATCCAGCTTTTTCACGTGTCCCCTGGCGGTCCGGAGCTCCTCCGCGCTCCTTGATTTGGGAAGCGCCTTCTCATGCTTACTGCACGTCTGCCCTCTGCCGTATCGGTGCAGCTGTGGGTGCCATTCCCATTCGGGGCGCATCACAGCTGCGTGATTCTTCCCCTTTTTGTTTTTGTAATTTGGAGAGCCTCCTTGTGTCCTAACCGTTTCATAACAGGGAGATTCGCTGGGTAATGTTCTGCTGGGAAAACCTGTGTCTAGGTTTATATTTATGCAGGGGCACTACTGGTCTGCATTCCTGTCCCTAAATGGGCCCTGTAATTTTAGGAGCTACTGTTGTGGCAGACTCCCTTAACTCAAGTCTCCTTAATCATTAAGGCATTAAACCTGGCCTTTTCCCTGTGCTATTGGATACAGTCCTTATCGGTCCTTATCCTCACACCAGAATCGCCTCTCAGGCCAGACCTTTTAGTCCATCTTGTGTGCCACACCAACAGCTTCTAAATCGACAGAGTTAATATACAAACCAGAGTGACTTGGTTTCTGGAACACTGGTTCTTGTTGCTAAGCTTCTCTAGTTCATTTTTTTTCAACTACTGGGTGTAAATCCCGAGTTTCGTTTCGCCAGAATGTAAGTTACAGATGTTTCTGGCTCTTACACAAGCATTTTGTAACACTTATATTAAGTCTGCATAATTGTTCTGTTGCTGTACAACTGCTCCACTCTGATCCATGTTTCACACATTTTTTAAGGGTAGACTGACAGAGAAAGCTGCAATTTAGGCTTGGGTGATGAATTAATCCTGGTTTGGACTTACTACGCTGGAACTTATTCAGGAACCATTTATTTTCAACACATTTTGTGAGACTCTTTCCCCTGCTGCATAAGGTTGTAGCAGAGTTCACAGTTCTTTTCAGTAACTGTAATCATCTCAGAACTTCATATACATCTCTTTCTTTTTTAACACTAGAACACCACATTCATGTTAGATGCTATACTGGGCTTTTGTTAAAAAACAGGATTGCACCTTTCATGATTAAATATATTTTAATATGTATTTACATTTTAAATGTACAGTATGTCCAAATAATAAGATACATTTAAACATCTACACAAAGAATTTTACCATGACTTTAAACTGAGCCCTTGCTGAATGTTAGTATTTCATTAATTGATTATTTTTAGTGATGATATGATTATACAATGCTCACAAAAAATAAGTAATTAATTAACTAATTTTTGTGAGCAGGATATATGGCTTATATATATATAACCGTATATGATTTCTTTCTTCTCAAGTCTTAAGCAAAGAAGCCTAAAAGCTACAACATTCTAGAAAACAATTAAACTCACCTGAAGTGCAGTTCAATGTAGGAATTTGTGTCCATTTAATACCTGAATTACAAGATGGTTAGTACTTCTGAACACATGGACAATAATTAATAACAGGCAGTACTGTAAAATCTACATATGATTATACAAACATTTTTCATCCTCCTGAAGATATGTCTGGTTGACAAAACCCTTCCACATTAAGACAAAGCTGGTCACAAGCATGAGAGCAATGACCATTCCTGGAAATATAACAAGACGTTATCTGTACAAGCCCTTCCAGTACAATAACAACTAGCGTATGTGAAGAGATCTCTTACCTCGTTTTCTCACCTTGCTTACACCAATAATGCTTATTTTAAGCAGCATGTTTCTGAAACTGCGCTACTAGCAGAAATGAGAATTTGGATACACTAGGTTTTTTCTGCTCAGCACAGGATCTACCACTAGTAACACACCTTGAAATCAAACACTGCACCCTCAGTTGTAACTGCTGTAACTGTTTTCTTAGCACCCGCCCACCTGACAAATTCATTCCAATTCACATAATGTTAAAATACATTTAAAAATACAATTGTTAAAAAAACAAAACAAAAGTTTAACATGGTTTAGCTTTATTCTTGATTGAAAATTTCCCAGCAGCCATTCGTTAAAATAATCACAAAGATAAAGTGTTCAGTGTCTTTGACAATATAGGACATCAAACAGTACAATTTGAGAACTAACAATAAAAACAAAAAAATTGTTCACATTCTCAGACATTAAAGTTATACTTCAATACAAAATGGTTCGCAAAGAATCTAGGGATACAGATTAGAGCATGACGCTTCAAGTAACCTAATGAATTCCAACCCAAATTCTGAATGGGATGTCCACAATACATTATAAACAAATTAAATTAAGCTGACCAGACAAAACATGAAAGATCTTAAGTTCATATTGTCTGCAATGAAATAAAAGTCAAAGTCCATATTGTCCGTACTTTTTCTGATCTAGGGTTGTATGTTTATACACACACACACACACACACTGGCCATTTTATTAGGTATACCTGTTCAACTGCTCGTATATGCAAATTTCCAACTGGCCAATTTTTACATGCAGCAATCTCTAGGGTTTACTGAGAAAGCTCCAGAAAAGATAAAATATCCAATAACAGACAGTTGTTCAGGTGAAAGTGCCTTGTTTACCCCAGAAGTCAGAGGAGAATATTGGGGGTGGGTGTGTTTAGCACACTTTGAGAACTTTAATATGCCACAATGTACTGTTGTTGCCCATGTCTATCCCTTTATGAACAGTGAACCCATCATCTGATCACTATTACTAGCAGGATAACACACCATGTCACAAACCTCAGATAATCTCAAACTGATTTCTTGAACTTGACAATGACTCCACTGTATCCAGAGTACCTTTGAATGTAAAGAAACATGGATTTGCATGGATGTGCATCTGGAAACTCTGTGATCCCATCATATCAATAAGGACTACAATCTCTAAGGAATATCTGCACTGCTGAAAGTAAAAGCTGATTCAGTGCAATACCATGAAGGTGCTCCTAATGAAGTGGCCAGTGATTGTATATAAGCTATATATTAAAATAGAAATTTGGGAAAATAGAAAAAATAGATTCAAATAAACATTTGTAAATTAATATATGCCAAGGTCAGCACAATTGAAGGGGAAGACACCTGAAAACCGCACAGAAAATAAAACATACATACATTTTACACTACAAACACACAATAAATACAGTCCTACAAATTTGGTATTCTATTATTTGAACACTATACGTCATAAAAATACTTTAAGGAGTGCAATAAGGAGTAAAATAGAACCCAATTATAATGCTTTGCTGTATAAGGTAGCCACTTCAGCTTGGATGTTGAAGGCACTTTAGTCATGGGTTAATAAATCACCATGCTATTCACAGGTAAAAAAGTCTAGCAGCAATGTGTGACCTTTAAAACCCAAACAGCTGTGGCATTAAAACCAAAAACAGAAGGAAGACCAGGATGAAACGGAAATAATTTTTTTAAACAACTGGGACGCATTAAGAAACTTCCATGGTCATGCTGAGACTCACTCCAAAAGATCCTGAAGGAAATAAAATATACAAATAAGGTGACATCTTTTCTAGGGACATTCATGAATATATTAACAACACAATGCAAAACAAATAATTAATTTGGGTTCATACTGCCTACAATGATTCATCCATCCATTTACTATTTTCCACTTAATCACACGGGGTGCCCACCCAGTAACTCTGAGAGCAAGGGCAGGATCAATCCTAGGTGGGGCGCCAATCCATCGCATGGTGCACACACACAGTCGCACAAGAAGGGACTTGGGAGGAAACCAGAGTACCCAGAGTAAACCCTACTTTTGTTACCTACATTTGTTCCTCTCAAAATTGGGATTGGGATTGTTGAGTGCTTGTTCAACATGAGACTAAAGCTGGGCAAAGTACCACAACTTTGGAAAACCTCCTGCATTGTACTGGAACCAAAGACATCACAACCAAAGGACCTCAGCAGCTACATGATGTCACATCTGCTTAAAACTCTAGAGAGTCTGGTCCATGTCCATCTCTTCCTTCTGGTGAGCTCATCGATGGATCCACTAGAGTCCAGATGATATCTAACAGCCATGCCAAATGACTAGTTGTTGAAGCCTATTGCTGGAAAATGTTGCTTTAACACTTCATACTTATTCATACAGACTAAAATTGAGAACTATTTAACTTGAATGTTTTGCATTTATTTGCCCCTGTAACAATTCCCACTATGGACTGAGTCAGGACTCTTGTCTAACAATCCTCGAGTACAGAGAGTTATTCTAACAAGGAAAATAAACACAGGGCAGATATTTTACAAGCAGGTTAATATTCTGTCTTATGGTCCTGTCTTATGATTAACATCTTTAACAGTAAAAGTATTCACCAAAACTGCTGATTTTCTTTTAACCACAGTTCATGTTGAATATGGGTGCTACAAGTACTTAACATGCTTACCAAACATCCAGTATTAATTTGTTGTTTTCTGCACAGATTGATGTGCA
This sequence comes from Parotocinclus maculicauda, assembly GCA_034780255.1. Classification (NCBI taxonomy): domain Eukaryota; kingdom Metazoa; phylum Chordata; class Actinopteri; order Siluriformes; family Loricariidae; genus Parotocinclus; species Parotocinclus maculicauda. The sequence goes on from JAUZSU010120128.1 coordinate 5,919, forward strand.
TCCACACAATTCTGTGACTTTACTCGCTTTATTTTCTAACGTGCAGTAAAATAGCCAAAATTCTGACCTCATCAGATTCAATCTCTTCTCTGGTAGCGTTCTGCTCCTCCATTTGTCTCAGAACTGAGTACCTGTATGTGACATTACTGCACACAACATGACACAACTTTTAACTTTTAGAAATCTTTCAGTTACTCTCATTTACTTCAGTAAACATACACAGCCAAAACTGCTTCAACTGACTAAACAAGTTTAGTTTCAGCTCACCTCCGAGGGAAACAGTATTTCCTAATAATATAAATAGCAGCAACTACTGCGGCAATACTGACGATAAACACCGAGGCGATCACTCCGGGGTGAAGTCTGACCTGCTCAACAACACAACACGTTAAAAGCAAAAAGCCAAAGGTTTGTGTGTGGTTTACAATTACAGATCTAATAATTATTGTCACTAACCTGCAGCGGTGGAGTGGTGGTTTGGGAAAGACGAACATGTTTGAGCTCATTTCCAATTGTGGTTGAAGTCAAAGTGCCTATCGCTCTTACAAATATAGTGCATAAAACATTAAATAGGAATACGGTCGATAAGTTAAACTTACTCCGAAACACTACAGCCATTCTTGTTTACTTCCTGATAAAGTTGCGTCAAACGCAATGGATCGTATGATTGGTCGATTCCGAGCACGACTAGAACATGAAGCTGTCCTATGCTTGACCTGATCCGGGTCGCAAGTTAAGGGGAAAATGCACTGTGGATGCCAGTATTTTCCACTAGAAATACCTGTTACGCTTTACTTTGCCGCCCGTGTCAGTTTACTCATGATAAAAGCCCCTAATCACAAGAAAAACTGTTGCATAAGATTATTATATTCTCCCATTATCACAAGCACTAGACAAATATATGAGCTTTGGTTTTTTTGGAGGCGGGGGGTACTAAATCTGGTCAGCCTGTCATGACCTTCATTTAGGTAAAACAGGTGTTAAACATAGGGCTGTGTTTGTTCCAAATTGAGCCTAAAGTTGACAAATCACATTTTACAGCCCTAATATAGCCATGTAAATAATATGATGAAAGTGTTGTACAAATAAAACGATTTCTTTCTAGACCTAAGCACTGCAATATAAGTTTTTAAAGAAGCAGAAACATGAAACAATTAGTTTTGGAACAACACTCTTTAATGAAATCAGCAGCAGTAAAGAATGTAGTTCTTACAGCCACTAACAACTGTAAGAACATATCAGTTGTTAGTGGCTTTGCATTAGGGAATCTGATGAATTACTAAATATACATAAAATATGACATAAATATGTGGTTAGATTTAGGCTGAATTCAAGTCACAAAAAGAAACAACCCAAAAAGACACTTTACAGCCAAATTTAGATATAGAAGGACATCATTTTTAAGACATCTAAACAATGATATGAAAAAGATCACTATTCACTTCGAGGGTGAGGTGACGCAGCATCATCGATGTGGTGGTAGTGTGTTAGTGTGTGTTTTGCTGGTATGAGTGGTTCAGACTCTGCAGCGCTGCTACAGTTTTTAAACATTGTGTTGATTTACTGTGCATGTTATTAGACACAACTCCTCTGTTGTTGTGCAGTACCTTATAGTAGCAGCACTGTTTGGGTCCTGACCATTAGAAAACAGAGTAAAGGAGTATAAACAAAGTACGTCAAGAAACAGATAGACTACAGTCTGTTATTGTAGAACTACAAAGTGCTTCTAAATGGTAAGTGAGGCTAATAAAATGGACAAACAAGTGTAGAAGCATCGTGGTTTATCTAATAAAGTGATCGGTACGTGTATACAAATTATTTGTACACTTACTGAACAAGTTGAGGTTCAGCTCACCTCAAAGGGAAACAGTATTTCCCAATAATATGAACAGCGGTCACTACTGTGGATATACTCACAATAAACAATGAGACAATCACTCTCTGTGATGACCTGCATAACACGACACCACAACAAACTATATTCTGGAAGGATCACTTTTCATGTGAGGCCTTTAGATGTGTAGATGTGTGGTGTTATTCATGTGAATAGTTAAGTCTATTGGCAAAAAAAGTGTATAGAACAAGTCAGTGAAGCTTGTCACTTGTGTGGTGTGTAGTGAGATTCTGCTGCGATCGGTTGTAGGCTTTGTACGGCCCCTGGAACCTTTTTAGGTACACCATTCCACTGTCGGAATGGACTGCTTTTTACTTTAAGTCTCTGTGGCATACATTTCATGAATGTGTAATGTAGGGGCTGGAAACAGTCCTCAGACATTTTGGTCCATGTTAGCATGACTACATTACACAGTTTCAGCAGTTTTGATAGATGAGAATCTGTGATTAGAATCTCCCATTAAACCACATCACAAAACTGGAAAAGAAGCCATTCAAACTGTTACACATGTATGACAAAATTTCATAATAATACAGTGATTTTTTTTCTGGTTTATGCTTGCTTTAATACATAACCAAAGTAACAATTTAGTTAATATCTTAAATCTCTGACAAAACATTTATTTCTATCTTATACTCAAGTTAGAATCCACGTAAGATACTTTTCTTTCCCCATTTTCCCTCTAGCCCTCTGTCTACTCAGGGACTTTGAACACATTCCCACCTGCCACTATTTGTCTCGTATCACTGACCATATTTCATCAGAAAAAATTTGAAGCATGTCAAACCGTGCGGATAAGATTGAATTTTTCTTAAATCAGCTCGTAGTATTTCCCAGTCCGAGGATCAAAGTAGCAGTTCAAACAGGAATCATAGAGCAGGCTAAGAAACTGGTCCTCACTGCAGTTCTCCTGGGCCACAGACCCTAAAAAACAAATTAAATTTCAGAAACTGTTTATCAACCAGTGGTCTTCCCTCTAACAACACTTCTGGTACCCATTCTGTTACTACTTTTAACATTTATCCCAGAAGGTCGATTCAGTTGAATTCAGGTTTACCTGTACAGTGTTTTTAACAATATATACTGATCCCAAAGCAACATTACTAAGAGAATGGTCCAGACCACAAAAGGCACACCAGAGGCGACAAAAGAAAGGATAAACTCATAAAGACAAACGTGACTCATAAAGACAAAGCTTGTGAGGGACCAGGTGTAACAGGAAAACCAAAGATTCACTGGAGCACAATAAGAACAATGAGAATAAGTTCACAAGAAGTTCTTATATAGGAGTATATACAAGAAGCTGTTGAAAATGCAACAATCTCACTCCATACCCATAGAAATGTATTTAAATATTGATGAAATACCTTTTTTAGACATATTGCTGGTCTCGCCTTTGTCTTGAGATGGCTGCTGGGTGGGGTGAATTATCAGAGGGCTAAGAGCATCCATCCACTCTCTGTGAGAAAAATCACTGTTCTATTAGTTGTAATACACTTTTAGTAGCATGTTGTTGAACTACCTAAAAATGTTTTAGGTATATGTATATAGTATGGTATATGGTAGGCTATAGGTATTAAGGAACTGGCACTTTCTTGGTTTAAATATTATCTGGCCGACCGGTACCAGTTTGTTTATGTAAATAATCGGCGCTCTAAGCTCTCATAAGTAAAGTCACTCAGGGGTCAGTGCTTGGCCCACTGTTATTCTCCCTGTACATGCTACCTTTAGGTTCAATTATTCGTAAGCATTGTATTAGTTTTCACTGCTATGCAGATGATACACAGCTGTACATATCAGCTGATCCAAATGGTGGCCTTACAATCAGTAAAATTGAGAACTGTGTAAAAGATGTACAAAATTGGATGTAATTTAATTTCCTTTTATTTAACCGTTAGTCGTTAGAGACTGTGATGCCCTACTGGTTAAAGTACTGGACTATGGACCAGAAGGTGCAGGGTTCAAATCCCACGTCTGCCACACTTGGGTCCTTGAGCAAGGTCCTTAACCCACAATTGCTTGCATTGTAAGACTGTATTAATTGTAAGTCGCTCTGAATAAAGTTGTCTGTTAAATAACGTAAATGTAAGGTTATATGGAAGTTTTCAGGTTGTGTATCGGTTGGGTATTTTATGGCGCATTGGGCACAGTCTAGTCATTTATGGGAAAATGAAATAAGGTGGTCAACATTACTGATAGGACGTATGACTACTTGAGATGGCACAGTCATTTAGTTTAAAAAGACTTATATTGAAGCTATAGTTTTTTCATTAAATTGTCATATACACAGCCTAAATGAATCCAGCTTTTATTGATATATTATACTATGTCCCACTTTTTCCTTCATTACTTAATCTCTCATTTAGATCAGAACGCTTTGTAGGCTCCCTGTTGTGCTGACTGGCAGGCTGCATGGTGAGCAGTTGAAAAGAAGAAGGATGACCTCCCAGGGAGCCACGCTGCAGGAGTGACAGCCAGGTGACACATGCAAGCCTCTGAGCATGTGTGTGGGAGCAAGAGAAACTACTGAATCATTTATCAGACCTGAAAATAATGCCTAATTGATCACCTAGGTGGAGCACTTACACCTTATGTCAAATTATGTCAACTAGATTTTAGTTACGATCAAAAGGTGCCATGGGTCCCCATCACCTATAACCAACAAAAAAGACAGTCCTTTCTAGAATAAAATAATATTGCTTGTAAAACGTAAACATTGATTTTACACTGATGGCACTGAGAAATCCATATCCAGAGCAACATACAGTTGTGGCTTAAGGGTATTATTGTGAACCCACAAGCTTCCAATTAGCAATTCTGTGCCGACTTTATATGCTTGGCCAATAATGACTCGGTCCTATGTGGCAGAGTGGCGCAGTGCTTAGCTCTGTCACTTCACAGCTCTAGATATGCGGGTCAAGTCGGTCTTGAGTGGAGTTTGCATGTTCTCTGCATGACTGTGTGTGTTTCCTCAGTTTACTCTGGCTTCCTCTGACAAACTTTTATTGTTTATTTATTATTAAATAGAAATGATTGTGTGTGCTAAGGTAAACCGCTGCCATTTCTACATTTGGTTCCCGTTTTGCATGTTCCCCTGAGGGTATCAAACAAAGGGAGTCAGTGATCGAGTATAAGGGCCATTTCCTGGCTGTTATATCATTAATGAGATATTTTTTATATTTATACATACAATAAATTTAAGGTTTTGTGTTTCTAAACATTCAAGATTTCAACCACTACAATTTTTCTGATAGAACATGTACTAATATTAAAGCTAGTGATCCTATACTAATGACACCTCATTAAAAAATGTAACATGGTTCTACCAAGGTTTCTGGCAGTATAATAAGTTGCAACTTACATGTCCTAACCATAAAAGACCACCCATCATGTAGACTGTTGCACTTTTTTTCTTCCTCAAATATTTAAATGACCTAGTTTGACTTTTAATATAAGAATAAAAAGGGAAATAAGTGTTAGCCTTACCTGGGATTAGAACAAAAAAGAGGATTCATCTCTTCCTGGTAGTACTGGCCTTGTTCTGATGTCTGACAACCACAGAGACATATGCCTTGTTAACACAATGTAAATCTTAGATGATTCTTTTAATGTTTGTCAAGTTTCCCACATTGGTTTAGACTTATTTTAAATACATAGTTTGTAGTTGATATCTCATTATTATACCTCATTGAATACATATTTTAATAAGAAGTAATTTGCAGCATGCATATGATTAAATTATTTTTAACTCTTCTAATCTTGGCAAGCATGGGTGTGGGTGGGCTTGATGAGCATCAGTGACAGCAGGGAAGAGTAAGTGAGAAATATCAGTTTAATATCAGTTTATGCAAACATACATGAGAAATGCATTCTGTAAATGTTTTGAGAGTTTGTTGGCAGTGAGTACACTTGGCTAATTGCATTGTCAATGCATTTAACTAATTGTTAATCTAGCTCGCTACACAAAATCTAATATTTATCTACATAGCTAGATAGAAGTAGATCCGTTCTTCCCATATCTGATAACTTAAGCCTAAGACTTCAAAGACCTTCTTGAATTTGTCCCAGGATAATGAGGCTGACTGCTGTTATGTGTTACTCCAGAGGATATGCAGTTGTGCATGTGCATATGTCAACTCACTAAAGGGATACATTGAGTCCATGTAGAAGTGTCATCACTGCTCAAGCTCAGACTGACATTGCACTTGTGAACCTAACAATAGGGATTTTACACAGAAAATGTTAGCAGAAGAAGTTAATGCATTTCAATGTCAGAAACAAAAATAATAATGTCATGACATTAGGCATGTAATGTGTTTGAAGTGCTTATTTCACTGGGTCATAAGCATCATCTATTAAATTTGTCCTTGACAGTAATTGATGGAAGCATGGGTTTATTGCCACTATTTTTAGATTAAACCCCATACAAATAATGTCTGGTCCATACTGGCCCTGTATTCCTTTGTCAGTGAAGAAGAGGGGCTGAATTTTTGCACAGTAACAGCAGGCCACAAAGATTGAATGACTGAATATCTACTACATGAACATATAACTTAAATGTACACAATGAAATGATTTCTCCTACCTGTGAAGCACTGAGGTCTGGGTCACAGGTTATACACTCTTCTTCTTCCTGCTGTCTTTTCAGACTTGCTAACATCCTCACCTCTTCTGCATCATCTTCTTGATCTGGTTTCTTGGATAAATCACATGTGCTAGAGCCCACCGGAACCATCCTCATTCTCTGTCCCATCTGTAGAGTCCAAGTGCCTTCATTACTCTTTAATTGTCAGTCCACAAAGTGAGCTATAACTAATTAGAAACCAATCCACCAGACACTGAAGACTAATTGGCAAGCCAAGACATCAGCAGGAGTCCTTGGTCTACAGTTTACAGGTTTTAAAATTTTGCTGGCCAGGTAGTGTTAAGGCACTAATAGTATCTGGTTAGTACATAAAGTATCTTTGGCATACTCAAAATACATTGTTGATGCATGGACAACAGAAAGAGAAAATTAGACTATGTAGATACAAAGAAAGAAATGTCTGGAATAATCTTGTTCTGAGAAAATCTGAGCTTGTGCCTTCACTAACCATGACTAACAGGTCTAGGGCAATACTAGACAAAAACTCTGCAGTTTTAGAAGAGCTGGAACTTCACTCCCCTAAAATTCCAATCATTTTAGATTAAAACATTATTTCCATATTTTAACATCTGTATTTGATATACAGTTCAGAAGGTAGCACCTTTTGTCTAAACCCACCCATTTTTGTTGTGAGCAAAATTGCATTTGACTATGAGATGTGTTTTTTTTCCTAAGAAGTTAAGGCACTGTTACATTGATTATTCAATGTCAATGCTCAGTTTCAGATTTGGGTTTTGTCTGTGCAGACTGTGCATTTATAGTTAGAGGAGTAACCAACATGAAAACCACATAGCTGTGTATGGGTGAAAAACAAGCAATTGTGAAGCCGAGAGAAGATGGAAAATCAATCAGAGCCATTGACCATAGGCAGTACAGCCGTTTGGAATGTCCTGGAGAAGAAAGCATTGGTGTACTTGATGTACTGTTGTACTAGATGACAGAAACATTGTGCATGCTATAAAGAAAGACCCTAACACAACTGTTAGTGACATCAGAAACAACCTCCAGAGGGCAGGAGTGAAGGTATAAAAATCTACATTTTGCAAAAGACTTCATGAACAAAAGTACACAGCCTTCACCAGAAGATGCAAACAACTAATCAGAAAGAAGAATAGAATGACCAGGCTAGAACTTTCAAAGAATTAGAGACAAGCCTTTCTGGGACAAAGATTTATGGACTGATAAGGACCCTAAACACACTGCCAAAAGTACAAAGTAGTTCATTAGAGGCAATAGATGGAAGGTTTTGGAGTTTAATTTATTTAAGTTTATCTCTTCCTATACTTTTGCTCACAAGGGTGGGTTCAGACAAATGGTGCTACTCTCTGAACTGTATATCAGAACCAGATGTAAATACCTGGAAATAAAAGCTGAAATGTTGATCTTTTAATGTCAAAACAAATGTTTTTAGTCTACAGCAAAAATAAAAGAATTGGAACTCACTGTTCCAATACTTTCGGATGGGAATGTAAATAGTAGACAGAATAATAAACAGACCACTCTGCTCAACCAGCCCATTAGCCTGGAAGTGCTTCAGCTAATCTACTTCTAATAATGCTGCTGACCCTTAATAAATATGTTTCAGAACTGAAAATATCTTACAAAAGGTGGGGAATTTCATGAACTTCAAAAACATCCATGACTGCAAAAACATCTAAGTGAGACAAATATTAGCAAATTATTATTAGATCATCATAACATGATTTAACCTATTTCTTAGTTTGGGACATCTTAGGAAGTGAAATATCCTTGCTCTATAAACAGGTCATTTTACTTATTTTATTAAATTAATGGAACAGAAAATGACTAATATTAAGTGTGGTGAATCTGTGTGGTGAACGTCAAACCTGTCAAGGAGACACTAGCAACACGAGTGCTAGTTACTAATTGCAAATTTAATCTCATATCTAAACACTGCAGAATACAACACCACATGTTACAAGAGTCAATCAATATTGAGTTAGTCAAAATACTTAATAAAGAAGCTTCCTTTTTGAATACATGCTCACCATGTGGAGTCTTACATCCTTAGGGGGAATCTCTCTAACAGATGTTTTGCTAATGGATTTCCTCACATCTCCATCAGGCCTGGTTCTCTCTAGCCCATGGCGTTCCAGTCCGCACTGCCGTCTGACAGCACAGGGTGAGAGACAGCGTGTCGGTGCCACCATCTCAGTCCGCTGGAGACTCTCAGGGGCACACTGCAAGGACTCATGTGTGGATGGTGAAGTTTTAGGTGGCTCAGTGCAAAGCCTGGCTGACGAGGTGGATTTGTGAGTTGATAAAAAAGATGTAAGAGGTACAGGACAGGAACGTGCTGTCGAGCTCTGTGACACAAATCCAAAATACCTCTCATCCTAAAGAAATATGAGTTAACAAAGCATTCTCAGACCATGGCACTCAAATAAGTCCATAAAACAGCTAAAACAATAAAAGACGACAGCAGACAAGCATACCATTTTAACTGACATATCATTTTATATCAGAAAAGCAAATAAAAATTCAAAGAAAGCTGTTTGATTATGCAAATTAAATGTAAATGTAAGTATAGTGATTTAGTAGCAAGTGATATATGAGGGGGTGAACAGAAGCATGCCAAACTGGACGAGAGTGCCACATATCAGTAGGGTGTATGGTCACTCAAGTGTGCCAAAATACATTGACACCATAGAACTTTTCTCTTAATTTGTTAAAGTCACAAAAAAGACTATTCTAAGAAACATATCTTACAATTGTTTATTCAAAATCCATGTTTCTAGACAGTGACACGGTGATAGAAAACAATTATATGGTTTAATTAAAAATAATACTATTTAAATTATATTTTGAAACCATTTTGTCCACCTAGTCCTATGTGTATTTTTGGTTTTTCATTAAATAAGAATACGATTGTTTTTAATTCACTTGTGTCAGTTGGGGGGGCATACAATATGTTTAAGTGAAAACAATAATTACCAGGTCATGCTGGCTAGGGTTGTGCTAAAAGGTAAATATGCATACATGGATGCTAAACATTTTAAAGGTTTATAAACACCCCAAATATATAAAACCGGTATGTGAAATAAATTGACATTAACAGTTACTAGAGTCACGTAAATGTCAGACAGTAACGTGTAATTGTGTTTTGTGAAGTGTAATGTAGTGAGATTGTTTTGGGATGCTGTTGAACACGCAACATTGACTACTCAAAGTCTCAGTAAATACTGGGAAGCTTTAACACATCCCAGTAGGATTATACAATATGAGGTGCACTCAGAACTTGTGCTTGTATTCACCAAGGCACTCAAAAAACATAGGTGAAACACTTTGCCGAAATAATTGCAAGGGGCATGATGTAACTCCTTGAAAGAGATAAGTAATAACCATGACATGTTCACAGCACGGCTGGCATGGACAGAGCTACATCAGAGTTACCTGCAATTATAATGGTGACCACATCACCCTGAAAACTATCTGTTGGACTACTTCTTTCAAAGGCTTTAAAGGCATGGGCTTTGATCCTATCTAATGGTCTTAAACAGAATGCACTGATTTGCGCTAATGATGACATTCAGGATCAAATGAAACAGTAATTTCTGCCTGGTAATCATGTTCAGTTTGTTTTATACACTGCTCACAAAAATTAGGGGATATTTCGAAATGAATATCAAGTGATTTATAAAAAAATAGGCATTGGATTTTATTTAAATATAATTAGAAAAACAAATTAAAAACTCAAAGAAAGTTGTTAAATTACACAAATGTAAACTCGATTATCGTGATTGAGTAGCAAGTGATATATTAATGGGGGTGAACAGAAGAATGTCAAACTGGACGAGAGTGTCACACATTGACTGTTCAGTAGGTTGTATGGTCACCCAAGACTGCCAAAATATACTGACAGTGATGGGGCATGGACAGGATCAGATTGTCCAGCAGTATTTGTGGGATCCTCTTCGTATGTATTTTGAAATGTATCATAATTTTTGTGAGCAGTGTACTAATTATTATTATTAGTGTACTTATTGTTATTATTATTCTAATTTATATAGCCCATTTCACAAGCCTAAGGACATAAATCGCTTACAGCAACACTTTACTTTGCTATTATGAAGAAGTACTGCTAACATTATCAATCAGATTGTCCAGCTACTCTTGTGGGATCCTCTTCATATTCATTTTGAAATATCCCCTAATTTTTGTGAGCAGTGTATATAGCTAATATTTAATATGGAACCTAGTTATAGGTTTTGTGTTCAATTTCTTTCAGGAAACAAAAATAATGTCTGTAATGTTTCTACTTTATAAAGCCACTTAAAATCTTAAAATAGGCCACCAAAACAGCATATACATATGTACCTTAGTTTTAAAACATTCCAAGGTGATCATTGTATTCTGGGCTTGATGTGGTACAGAATAAAGACAAAACACATTTATCACTAAAGAAAAAAGTAAGGAAAGAACTAATCAAACTGTCAGTGGCTTCCATTAAAATGCACTAATTAAGTGCAGCAGTACATATGTATACTACAGATGAGTCTAATTTCCCTAGGGGAGAGAAAATAGACTGCAAGAAAAAATGAATGATGTATTCTTATGAGAATACTAAAAGGAAGACATACCAACAGAGGTAAATACGATGTCATGAGAAATGAGAAAATGCTTTTCTGTATGGGCTTTTAATCGAATCACAAGTCCCTGGGGAGCTGAGTCAGTGTCCTTATACATGAACTGAGGAAAATAAAGACTACTACTAAACTGACCACATAGTACTGCTTCATGAAATGATAATGTTAAACATCTCAGCTAGACACACTGTAGGTTTAGTCTACAAAATAATAATTTACATTCATGGAGCACTTTATTAGGCCAATATACCTGCTCGTTCATACAATTATCTGATTAGTCAATCAGTCGTGTGACAGTAGAGCAATGCATACAATCATGCAGATATGAATCAGCAACTTCAGGTAACATTCACATCAACCACCAGGATGGGGAAAAATGTTATCTCAGTCATACTGACTGTGGTGAGATTGTTGGTGCCAGATGGGATGGTTTGTATATTTCTATAACTGATTATCTCCTGGGATTTTCATACATCAGAGTCTCTAGACTTTACACAGAATGATGCAATAATGAGTAAAGCAATAAGTAAGCGGCAGTTCTGCAGACAGATATACACAGTGGGGATACACTGTCGATTTTACGGAGTTTTCAACCACTCCACCATGCCCAAGACCAAAAAGCTGTCTAAGGACACCAGGGACAAAATTGTAGACCTGCACAAGTCTGGGATGGGCTACAGGACAATAGTAAAACAGCTTGGTGAGAAAGCAACAACTGTTAGCGCAACTATTAGAAAATGGAAGAAACACAAGATGACTATCAATCTTCCTAGGTCTGGGGCTCCATGCAAGATTTTACCTCGTAGGGTAAGGATGATTCTGAGTAAAATCAGGAATCAGCCCAGAAATACACAGCAGGACCTGGTCAATGACCTGAAGACAGCAAGGACCACAGTCTCAAAAGCTTGTTCGCCAATGAATATCTGGATGATCCAGAGGAGGCATGGGAGAAGGTCATGTGGTCAGATTAGACCAAAATAGAGCTTTCTCTGTTTCAATTGCCCCTAGGGGATGAATAAAGTTTTCTGAATCTGAATTTCTAGTAGTTACTCCACTCGCCGTGCTTTTAGGAAAAAGAAGGATGAGAACACAATCCCAATCATGAAGCATGGGGGTGGAAAAATCATACTTTGGGGGTGCTTTTCTGCAAAGGGCACAGGACAACTGAACCATATTGAAGGGAGGATGGATAAAGTAATGTATTGCAAGATTTTGGCCAACAACCTCCTTCCCTCAGTAAGACCATTGAAGATGGGTCATGGCTGGATCTTCGAGCATGAAAATGAGCTGAAACACGCAGCCTAGTCAACTAAGGAGTGGCTCCGCAAGAAGCATTTTAAGGTCTTGGAGTTGCCTAGCCAGTCATCAGACCTGGACCCAATAGAAAATCTTAGGAGGGAGCTGAAACTAAATGTTGCCCAGTGACAGCCCCGAAACCT